>JAMXBB010000009.1:103769841-103864255 GCA_024138015.1 Lumnitzera littorea | reverse complement strand
AATCAAGAAAAGATAGAAACTTTCTTGAAATTATAATTCAATCCAAGAATCACATGAAACCCTAGGTTCCATAATCCTAAATACTTGAATTCTAAGCTATCATAATGAATCTAAAAACGAGATTCATCAAAAACATGAAATAAAGCATGAAAACCCCTCTTGATTTGATGAACAATTTCTCTAATTTTGAAATCGATGTCGTTATCGCTTCTTAATTGATGTTGTTCTTAAGTCTCCTCTCGTCTCTTGTTTCTCTTTGTTTCTGTAATATCTCTTTTCCTTTTGAACCCTAAGATCTCCTTTTATATGTGTATTACACGGATTTTATTTTCGTCACCAGACACGGCCTAGGACATGGCTGTGTCCCCAGGTCGTGTAACTTTCTACACTAAGGCAAAATTTCTGCATAACTTCAAAACTTCATAACTTCAAAACTTCATAACTTCTTCGTTTGAACTCGGAATTGAGTGAAACTTGATTCGTTTTCGAGCCTAGAATGTGTTTAAACCCTGAAATCAACATTTTAATCAATTAAGTATCATTTTCTTTAAAGAAAACCAAAAATGTACGGGAAATACCATAAAATCACCATATAAAATATGTTTAAAATTAGAGTTATCAGAATGTAAAATAGACAAAGAATTTCTATTCTATCCTTGACAAAAGGAATTACCTATTCTCCATGGAACGTATATTGTAGAAATGTCTTTATCATAATATAAAATAATATGGGAGAAATTGTAGTTCCTTTCTAGGCTTACCCAGTGATTAAACCATCATGAATATTCACCACAATTAACCATTACCATATTAGTGTTTTCCAATCAAGCAAATTAAAAGTGACGAATTTTTTGAGTCTTCTAAATGTAGTGCAGGTATTTTGGACAAGTTTAAAGATGATAAAAGGAGCTTTAGTGAATCTCAGGCGACGGGACATATAGGGACTACTAAACTTGTATGAAGCTAGCCAAACGAGGACACATGGAGAAGATATTCTTGAAGAGGCACTTGAATTTTCTGCTATGAACTTACAATCTGGCCTAATGACCCAATTATCAATAAGCCCTTCCCTTATAGCCCAAGTGAAAAATGCTTTAAAACAATAATACACAAGGGATTGCCAAGGATAGAGACTAGACGCTACTTTGCAATCTACCAACAGGACCTTTCGCATAATGATACCTTATTAACCTTTATAAAAGTAAATTTCAATGTAATCCAGAGGCAACACCAAAAAGAACTACATGAAATTTCGAGGTACGTGCAGCTAAATATCTATATCTTTTCAACTATAAAAGAATTCAAAACTATTTATCACGTATAAATAGATTTCTTTTAACTTCGAAAACATATATTCGACTAATCATAACATTTAAAAATATGTACATATTTATAAGATGTCAATAAAATAGCAACACGATTAATATTGATAGTCCTTTTAGTGACCATTTTTGAGTTTTAATAACAATTCAAGGACTTCGAAATAATAGCATTGCCTTGACCCTCGTGTTCAAGGAGTTAAGAACTTGTTGGGATTTGCACGTATTTTAAAAGATTACAAGAAGGTAAAGTCACATTTATGGAGTTCAAGGAATTTATCTATGTTAAATAATAGTTTTATAGTAATTTGCAATTACCCTTAATTTTGATTTGAAATATATAATTGGACAGTTGATTTCATTTTTATCTCATGGTTAGGTGATGGAAAGAACTAGGGAAATGAATCCTCTCTATTTACATTCCTTAATTTCCCTTCATTTATTTCATTGAAATGTTGTTATGTATAATTAATGCTGAGATTAAAAGAAATATTATGATATTCATGATATTTTCTAATTTTTGATAAGTTATCAATTGATAAATAACTTCAACTCTCAATTGATAAGTCATTTAGGGTGATTAATTGGTCTATTTATTCATATGTAAGGCTTAGGCATGGGGATAAGGGAATTATCTTATAGGAAATTATTTTAGGATTTACTTTTTTAATTGTTTTGTAGATTATGATTCAATTCTTATAAAATTATGACATTTTCTAAAGTTGAATGAAATTATTCAAATTTTTTAATCCTTATTAACCTTTACTTTTATGATCATTGGATTACTATCATGTTCGAACTGTACGATGAATGAACTAGTATTTAACAAGTTCAAACCTATTGTGGTTTGCAAACATTACAAATTAGCCAAAAAACTGAATGATTGTATCAACTCAAAGGTGATCTCGTGGCTCAAATAAGATGACTAGTCTACGTCTCAAATGACCAACAGACAATGTCTATAAAAAGACACCCAAATTAGGCATATGAAATAAAACATACCAAGAAAATAGGGCATGTGAAATAAAACATGCTAAGAAAATACGACTTATAAAATAAAACATGCCAGGAAATGATAGAGTGCATGAAATAAAATGTGCCAAAATTACTAAATTACGCATGAGGAAATGTGCATAAGATAAGAAATACAATGGTAAATTTCCAACCACTTAGCCAAATATTGTCCATACAAAAGACAACGAACTAATTACAAGGTAAACAATCCTATGATTTATTCTCTAATTGAGCAAAGCCATTTTGTTGATCGGAAGTTGGAGCCTTATTGGAGCATATTTCCTTTTTAGAGCTAAAGGTTTAGGAATAGGTAGATTTCTCTTTACGTGCATAGGGGATTTCCTTAGACAAACGATCTTCATCATCTCTAGGACCTTCAACACAGGCCTCGTTATCACCCTACATATTAATCTCAACATCTATAT
Source organism: Lumnitzera littorea (assembly GCA_024138015.1). Taxonomy (NCBI): domain Eukaryota; kingdom Viridiplantae; phylum Streptophyta; class Magnoliopsida; order Myrtales; family Combretaceae; genus Lumnitzera; species Lumnitzera littorea. The sequence goes on along the minus strand of JAMXBB010000009.1, from coordinate 103,861,497 downwards.
TCTTATCGACTTCCTCCTCACAATTGCTAACTTTGTCATCAACATCAGTGAAGTCCAAGCACAAGAGATCATAGTCAAGATGAAACTTGAGGATTTCTTCTCTTACTGCTTGAACCCCCTTCAACAACTTTTTTCTCAATAATCTTTCGTATTGTTGACTTGGTGTTACGATTTCAAGTACCTCTTCAATAGAGGACCCTTTCCTTGCTACCTCCTCTAATTTGACAATATAGCTTTATAGTATAGAGTTGTTCGTCTCCAATCTCTTTATTTGCATCTTGAGCTTGTCTTCCTTGTCACTCATTAAGTTGAGTGTTTAGCCTAAACCTTAGTACTCTTCCTTCGTTCAAGCTTTTGGCCTCCTTATATTGCTCATCAACCTTAGCCTTAAGGCTTGAGACTTCATCAGTAACCAAAGAGTGTGCTAATTTCTTGGTAGCAAGTTCATCTTGATACATTCTAGCCTCCATCTTAGCCCTTATTCTCGCATTCTCAGTGTCTACAGTTTAAGCTTTTGAGGAGTTGTATGCATTCTCCATTTTTTGTAACCAGTTGCTATAGAATGATGAATTCTCTAAACCACTTGGTAAAATATATGAAAATTATCATTATTACCTTTTTCATTTCTTTATCGACTTCATCCAAGGCTATTAAACGTGGCTATTGATCTATAAATAAATAGAAGTGTTAGTAATCAAATACGCCTAACAATTGAAAGGATTCAATCAATACTTACATCATACAGTTTGGTTGCGTTGTGTACCTTACCATAACCATTGACTTTGTCGACATCTTTCTTTGTAATCTCTTCATCCATAGGAAGGATAATACCTTCTATCAAGGCCAAAGATTTTGTTCTATCACCTAAGGCCAAATCAGTATGTAAGATGTTGAGGCTCTAGCACGGAATGAAGTACTTGCCAACCTTTGTGTTAAGGATGAATTCGGTACTACTAATGCTGAGAGCTTTGTTCTATATTGCCTCCTTCACCCTTTCATCCAATTCCTTTGACCTTATAGCAGGAGGTTGGTCGACGAGTTCCTTCCTACTTCATTTGTTTATACTCAACATAACCTCCATTAAGAGTGATGACCCTTTGATGGCATCGACACTGGTGACTTCAGCTTCGCTTCAAGGTTTGATTTCTTAGCCACCCTCTTTTGGCTCCACAGTCAAAGCAATATTTTTAGCTAAAAGGGTCTCAATTCGTGTGACCTCAATAAACCTAAGTTTCTCACTCTCTTATCGCTTCTCAACTGGATAGGAGGCCTTCTTCTAGGCTGCTACTTGTTTCGATGCATCCTCTTTTACTACCTTTTTTATTGCAGTTGGTCGAGCAGTAGCAACCATTAAGGTTGCACATTTATCAACTTTTGATTTCTTAGCCTTCGCTTGCGCCAACGGCTTAGTAAGGCTTACCTCATTAGCATTGATATCTATAATACAAAGTAGATGCATTAATACTAAAGTAAGGAATAAGAAAGAACTTACATTCTTCGTGCCAAGCAAGGCTCAAAAGCAACAATTCCTCCTTCGAGTCACGAGATTAGCTTTCCTCTTATAGCCATACTTAGCATGGTGATTACTCAATAACGTACCTTCCTTCTTGAAGAAAATTGGCTCTCTATTCTCATACCACCTTATTATCCTCTTTGTATCCTAGAAAAACATCTTATCTTTCCTTCTCTCTTGGATCTTCTTTGCCGCGGCAGCATCATTTGGCATCAACTCATTATCTTTAGTATGGATTAGTTTAGTCCATTATGTCCAAAAATCCAACTCTTCATCTAAAATAATAGACACGAACTTGTCTAACCACTTGTAAATCTTAGATTCTAATCTGTTCATGAATTCCCTCCCATGCCTAGTAGTCATGAAGTACCAACTATCGAGTTGCCTCCTAATTGTAAAGAAATACTTAAATAATTAAGGTGTAGCCTTGACTTTAATTTCTTTATAGACTATCTCGAAAGCTACAAGAAGCCAATAAGTGTTTGGTGAGAACATACTCGACGTGACTCAAAAATAGTTGAAGAACTACTTGATAAAAGCTGAAAAGGGGAAATGCAGTCTAAAGTTGAGATATTTTAAATAGATGTGAAACTTGTGATACCTTAGAAAACGCATCCTTTCCTCTTCTCTTGGCTTCCTAAGGTTCTATGCTTTAGGAAAGTCTTGCCACTATTTATTATACTTTGAAACATGAACTCTATTAGTAGTACTAGCTACTTCATCTGGTGAATCACTAAAGTATATTATATTATTATACAAGTGTCTTACCCCATATCTTCTTTGTTTATCTTTTGGATAGTTATTTGCCGTAAGAGAGTTGATTTGAGCATGTTTATCCTACCGCTCTACTACACTATTAGTTGAGCTACTTAAGGAGCATACTATTTCACTCCTTTAGGAGGGAGAAGTAGCCTCGATTTTAGTTACTTTAGAATTTGAAAGAACAAGTTGATGAATTATGTTGTGAACCATACCTAATTTTGGCTACAATGAATGTCACAGAACTTTTTGAAGAATTTAAAGGCGAAGATAAGATATTGAGAGCAAGCAAAAGCTTATGGATGCAAATGAAGTTGAAATATGTTTTCGGTATTGAAAAGTTCCTTAAATATGGATGATTTACCCTCATAACTCTAACTCATTTCTGAAAAAGATGATGCACTACTTAGATGATGGCATAAATTATTAATTTGTGTTCTAAGACAGAAATGCAATGGTTGTCAAGGCTCTAATAGTTACTAGTACCTGTGGTGTAATTATGGCTAAGGTTATAGTTGTCATATGTACTACAGTTTAGTCTTCTAATAGGTAAGAAATTTGAAATGTTACAACCTTTTGGACAAGATGCGATCTATCCCTCTAAACAAAAATCAAGGAACTTCCCACATTACTCGATATTTGGGAAATTACTCCCCACTCAACCCTACAGAGAATATTAAAATATTCATTCCCATAGTCAAATCTTTGAACATTAGAGTTTGGGGGGCAAATGTTGATAGTTGAATTTCAATCACTAGACCACTAGGCTACTGAAATGCCAAGTAACTCCATTCTCGACTGACACTAAGTAATACAAATCCATATATGATTTGAATTTAAGGAAAGTGGTGTAAACAATTATCACTTAGCATGATTATATTACATAACTGCCCATTATTCCTACATTTCAGGAATGTACCTGATCGAGAAGTCTTTACGTGACTCGATAATTATGCCATTAACTACTATTTTAGATACTTAACATTTGCCTATAAATATAAAAAAGAAACAATGTTAGAGACATCTAATAATTCACTATCACTCACTTAGTCTCTTCCAATATTCCTTTACTGACTTAAACAATGGAGTAGCTGCATCAGACTAACCTTGGCACCTTATAGCCTTCTCTTTCTTTGTCGGATCAAAGTCTTAATCCAAAATCACCTAACAATACCTACTGCCTTCAAAACCTCAGTATACTCCTGGATATCTGCTTCTTCTAAGTGTATGGCTTTATGGTCATCTCAATCAACATTATTACTTAACTCTTTCAAAGCTTCAATATGATTTTCAATTGCCTATTTTAGTTGATCCGCTTCAATGATGGTTTGGTCTTGGATTTCCTCTTGATCATCAACACTACTTGATGGACTACTCCCATCACTATCTTCATCTACATCGTTAGGAGATTCATTAGTGTCTGTAGACTCATCATCACTTTCACCATCATCTACACTCTCAATAAGATGATTGTTCGCTTGAGATGCTTTCCTAAGACCATGTCAAACAGGGAAAGGAGAAAGGATGGAAGGGAGCTTTTTTTATGTTTTGTCATTCTTCAAAGTGGGAGTAACATTTTTGTTATCTTCATCCTACAAAGAAACAAAGAAAAGTGATGAGTAAATAAGTCACAAGACACAAAAATATAAATCGGGAGAAAGATACTAACAAAATGCCTCACAAATGCATGAATGCTTGATTTGTCTAACGATAGGTAACTTAAGAGTGGAATGAGCTTTTCTTGTTTTTATTCTTTGCACTGGAAGGTGACTTCTTCTATTCAATATGAGCTCGAAATAAGAATTCATCCTTATAAATAGTCCTCACCTGAAGCTCACCTTCAACTAGTGTAGTCAAATATTTTTTAAAGTCTTCCAGGCAACCTATCCAGTATATAAGCCAACTAGTGGAAGCAATCTTGCAGTGACTTATAGATGGGAAAAAAAAAATTTTGTCCACTCCTAAACAAATATTTCTAAAATCATATAGGCTCAATTAGCTATAGCACTCATTAAAATCATCATCAACTAATATTTTTGAAGGGATGCCTTAGCTGAAACCAAACTATCGAGCGACCTGGTATGGTATGTATGACATCACTCTACACTTAAGATAACTATTAGAAGAGTCACCCTAATCATGTAAAGATGGAAGGCCTCCAAGCATGCACCAAAGGATAAAACTAGCTTCAGTAGCATTAAGCCTTTCTCTCACATAATGTAAATTCATGATATCTTTCAGTCCTTTTGGATAAAAGTATGAGAACCACAAGTACACAGGTATCTTGCAATGTAGGGGTGAAAAGTTACTTTTGTATAATTATCCCAAACATCTAACAAGGCACCCAAAGGTTGCCTATTAACCCATGCCTATGCTCGCGGCTCACTGCATTTAGGCCCATCATGACAGGAGCCACAATATCCTTCATACCACTCACAAAAGAAGATATGCAAGAATACTATATCTACATGGGATACAATATCATATCAATCCATTGATTGAATGGAGGCCTCGTGATAGAGATTGACATGCTTATACAATGATCTTAAGTAGAATAGCCCTAAGGCAAAACACTCCCTATGTGCTATATGGATCGCCAAGTGAAATAAACATGGGCTCATGCCATCCTCAAGCTACTAGGAAACATATGCAAAGATAACCCATAAGTAAGAAAAGCTTCCAATTCATACCTGCGAGGAGAGACTATTCATGAGATATCTTCGTTATACTATCAAAATGCAATGACAAAGGTAAGGGTGTTAGTAGTTACTCATATTCTTCATCCCTTTCAAAGAAGTGTCTCACCCAAGCATTAAATGTAGCTTTCCTACGGGTATCTATGGCTTTCTTTCTTTTAGCCTCTAAAGTTGAGGTTGAGTCCCAATCTTCTTCTAAAATATTAGATGTGGTAATATTAGTCGCGCCAAAATCACGAAGATGCAGGATTGTACTAACGTCTTCAAGAGTGGGTGTGATCTCACCCCATGTAGTCATAAATGTATGTATTAGGTACTCTAATGACACATTATTACCTTCTAAATCTCCATGTCAATGGATCGAGGAAAGTTGAAATGAGAGGAAACATCCACTGCAAAATATACATCTGTCTTTTCCAAAGTATCAGCATAGGATGAGTTACTCAAAATATGATTTATGCAATCAGCCCAGCCGGCTATAGATATTCAAGGGAAGTGAAACAAGCTTTCAGATAGCAAGACTTCTTTCCTTTCATTTCTAAATCGAAGCATTGAATCTTCTTTTATATTTTGCCTCTCGTGCACCTGAGGTTCTTGCCTTATGAAGTGTAGAGCACCTTGAGTAGTTGATTGCTTATATAAGTCTTGTCTTCTTATATCACCCCAAAAAGAGTCTTCCTTTATCATTATGTTGAGCCATTTACCCTGTAGTGAGGGTACAACTAGAATATGACTAGCTTAAGCAGTTAATGTTTGTTTGCCCTTATTCTTCTTGGGCATCTTTTTCTTAGACTCCTTACCCATCTTTGAATATTGCTTGCAAATACAAGTAATAAAGGTTATTAAAGAAAAAGAGGGGAGAAGGATACAAGGATCAATGGGAGAGACACATACGATGGCTAGCATGAATACAAAGAATACAAGAATCTCATTATTCATCACATGAAGGAGCTACAAATTGCAAGGATCAAGAATTACATGCATAGAATATGGAAAGTGAAAATCATCTGAGAAGGAACCAAGCATAAAATGGTTATGATTAAAGGAAAGAGAAATTACTCCAGGCTCATTTCAAGAAGATAAATGTCCATACGTGAAAAGAGAATTAAGAGGAAACGAATTTTTTTTTTTTTTTAAAAAAAGTGAATGAATTTTCACATGGCCCAAGAATTTCAATTTTCATAAATTGGATGTCGAGGTTTTCTTATGTTGTTATTTTGAGATGATGACATGTAAGTATGCCTAGTTAATGTTTCCCTATGTCTAGGTTCAATGACTATCGTGAACCATTCCTTTCAACACCTTACAAAGCTCTACATCCAGGTTCACTAATTGCTAAGAGCCGCCCCAAAATTACTTTCAATTATAAAGTTTCTCTTAACTATTTTATCCCATCATTCAAATTAAATAAGCTATCATTCACTCTCCCTTTCTCTTAGTCTACTTTGCCCATTTTTTCTCCATCTTATAAAATAAAGCTTACTCTAGTAAATGTAAATAAACCCTTTGACTTTAGTGAATTTGCCCTCCCTTCCTTTCTGAAACAAAAATCAATCTTTCTTTTTCTCTCTCTCCCTCATCCACTTCACCCCATCCTCACATAAGCACCCTTTCTCTTCTATCTCTCCCTTTTTCAATTTCCCTCTTTGACTTTGTTGAACCCCTTCCTATTTCTAGCCTCGTAGAATTGAGTTTTGTACTTCTAAGGAACAAATTTCAAAAAAATATCTTGAAATGGTACGTCTCGAAAAAATTTATGAAACTAGTATAGTGAAGGCATACGCAAAGCACGCACCTTCACTATTCATCATTTTTCTTAACTGAAGGTACGCTTGAAGAGCATGCCTTCTAAGGTGTAATGAAGGCATAAAAATAATGTGCGCCTTTAGTTTGCAAAGAAGGCACACTCTACATGTGTGCCTACACACATTTAGTTAACACTTAATACTATTCTTAGCTAAATACTTTGAAAACAACAAGTTAGTTGCCAATTCTACTCTTAAGTTAAATTTATGCTTCACATTATCTCTCGTTAAGTGCACTTTCTACTAAAAGTATTAATGGAGCAAGTTGACTTAAATGATTCACTAATTTATCAACTAAACCTGTTAAAAGCAGTTATAGTATAAAGAATAAGTATATATATATATACAATAAATAATCAATATAAGGAAATAGCAATATAATATGAAAAATAATTTACAAAAACCATATATACAATGAGTAATAAATGTCGATAATACATAACAATCAAACTAAGTAATACAAATATAGTAATTTACAACTACTTCTTCTTAGATCTAGTTAATTGTTTTCTGAAATGAGTTAGTAATGATGGTCTACGAGTGGATGGACCATTTGATGGCTGAGGCTCAGATAGCTATAGAGGAGTATCAATGAAATCTACATGAGGAACTAGAGTAGGCAATGATGGTAGTAGTTGGGTGTCGACCTCCTCTATGTGTACTATCTGAAGCCACTCTATACGACGTTTACGAGGAACTGGTGGTATCGACTATGGATACATCCACATATGAGCATCAGGAGTCTTGAATGAGATATGGCTTGAACTGGAGGCATAAGCAAGTGGTGTACTGCTACCAATCTCGCCTAAGTCATTGGAATGGTGAGATCCTAATGGCATAGAATTAGCATCGTATCCCTAATACATGCCTGTACTAGTCAACAACCTCTTATACAAACTTTGAGTCCTATATGCGGTAAGGGGGTAAGTATAAAGGCTAGGTTGGCTGGTTGGTTGGGAAATAATATCAATCCGCTGTGCTCCTCGATATGGTTAATTCCTCCATCAATGATATGATGAGTAGCATGGAAATCATCTACTAACCTCGCTAAACGTAGAGTATCCACTTACAGTTAATGAAACAATTCGAGTTATATTCATATAGATTGCTTTATAGAAAAATAAAATAAGATAAGTGGAAGAAAACCTTACCAAGTATCCCATCACAGCCCCATGATGGATAATATATCAGTGTGTATGATCCCTATACCAATCATGGTAAGCTAAATTGACACCCCTTAGTCTTTGAATATCGGCAACCTATACATGGAAATCTACCCAGGTCGATATGTATTCTTGATGAGCAACCAACCAATCTATGTCTGTTATACTTATAAGGTCAATATGATGTAGCTCATCACTTATATGAATGTCAACCAGTATCATTTGGAATCCTCCAAAACCGCCATACAATACGGTCGGGGAAATAGAACTCTACATTGTGGAAACATATCAATGGAACCTTAGCCGCCCAGACAGCTCAACTAGCCCTATAAAATGATGGTAGAAGATCAATAAGATCATCTGAGTACGGCTCCTACACGACCCACAATGCATTTGGAAAGAAAGTATATTAATAATCCTTAATTTTTCAATAAAGATCAACAACAAAAACAAAATTGAAGAAATATATACCTATATACTCATCTACAAATCAAATGTTGTCTGGTACGCATCTACAATATGCATAGCATGATGTGTAGTGTCTTGTGATAAGCTAGTGGTAGGCCCTCCAATAGGCCCTCCATGGTGCAAGGTAAGGGAAATGATCCTATGCTCATATTTGTAGTAGTATAGTAGTGCTTCCAATCTCCTGCACTCCTGATCGTGCTACCCCACATAGCTGGTGATACAACCAAGCTAAATAAGCTGATCCCCTACTGAACATCGCTACATGTGGGAAATACTTTAAGATGGATAGAAACATCATATGAATGAGAGACGAAGATTTATTTGCAAATAAAAATCTACCAAACAACTGCAAAATGTATGTATAAGTGTGCCAACGAATGGTCTTCTCACCTGCACCTGCAAGAAGAATGCTAAATCTATCTTGTAACCAATGCAAACTAACGTATCCCCCTCTACTAGTACTATCGATAGGGTAGTCTCTTAGCAATCCCCTAGCTATCTGAGTCCATACTAACTGTGTAAGCCCAGTCACTGTAGCCCTATCCACATGAAGCTGAATAGAACCTTTATATCCTGTAGCGTGATCATCATCTCCCCATGTACCATATGGAAGGTGTGGGTCTCAAGTCTTAACCTCTCGAGTAATGCCATGATGAGGTGATGATCGATCTGGATGAATGGTAGTCGTACAACCCTTAAGAAACTAGCATTGGCAAGGTGGGTCATGAAGCAATCATCCAATGGTATCTGGGACTTGCCCTTCCGCAGGCTAAACTCCACTTGATGAACCGTACGTCCTACGATTTAATGTTTAAACATACCTGATAGTCCCATACGTCCTATGATCATTATTATCCTTGTCCATGCAATACTAATGAGTCACTTGGTCTTAGATCCATCTAACCTACAAAACAATAAAAAAGTATGTTGTGTCATTGACTTATAAAAGCATAACATTATATGATATGTAATTTAATGTAAGAAAACAACACTTATATGTCTATCTATACCGTTTCTATTAAGTTGAGGATACCTTCTCTTATTGTATCCTTTTTTTCTACACATGCTACACCTGCTCTTATTAGCAGGATCCCTTAAGTCCATCTTCATATAAAATCTCTTCTTCCTTGGTTTACCCAAACCACGTTTCAGGTTCTCATTGGGTATGAGGAACGGGTAATCGAGGTGGAGCCAATTCAACTGATTACCTATTGGCATGAAGTGTCTAGCGTAAACATCTAACTGATGGGACCATGTATACCATACATCAATTAACCGACTAGTAGTAACTTGAATAGAATTAAGTGCCCTTATCACATGTGAGCACGGGATTCTATAGATTTGCCATTTCTTACATGAACACATTATTCTATTGGTGTCTACAATATGTATTCGTCCACCTCGTTCATCACTCTATTTGCTTCGTACGTCCAGCCTATCTTCACCTCCCATATCCCATCATCATGGCTATATTGCTTAATAGAATGTGCTAAAGCTCACTTAGCCCACGTTTTTAGCTTTTTCACAGCATACTTCGTATTCACTTGCTCCACATCCATTCCTTCCCTCACTTATTCGACTCTTCTTTCCCAATAATTGACATAATTATAGAAAATTTTCTTCACCGGCAAATTTAAAGGCAATCCTCTACAACCTTTCAAAATGACATTGTAGTTCTCAACGATGTTAGATGTCATATATCTTAACCGATAAAAACCGTCATAAGACAATGTCCATTTGCTCTTGTCAAACGATGAAAACTATGATGGGGCATCCTCCTCAACTTCCACCGTTTGATCCATTAAGTATTTAAATTTCTTAAGCTATGCCTGCATGGTAACAACAGTAGCAAGCTTTTTGCACAATTGGTTCTTATGTGCCTTGTTGAAATTGCTGGTGACATGTAGTATGCACCATCTCTAAACCATAAATGGTTCCTTCCAGCTAACTTCTGCTTTGTCAAGTGCATTCACGATACCTAAATGCCTATCCATAATTAGGTAAATTGTCTCCTCCAGATCATTCATAACGAATTGCTTCAATCTTTTAAGAAATTAACCCTAAGTCTCTAGGGACTCCTTATCAAAAAGCGTAAACACCAAAGGAACAATATAGTTATTTCCATCCATAGAACAAGAGATCAATAGTACATGACCATACTTCCTAAACCGAAATGTGCCATCAATACAAACCACTAGTTGACAATACCAGAATGCGTATACATACAGACCAAATGTCTAGAAGAGCCACTTCATTATCGAAACACCAAGCTTAGGGGATCCCCTCCATCCCCACACCACCTTAGTTCGAAGATTTGATATATTGATTGCATTTAACAAAATAAGAAGCTCATTGTATGCCTTCTCTCGATTCCCATATACCATCTCCATAGCCTTTTTCTTCGCATCCCAAACTCTTTTTCGAGTCACATTATAGCCAAACATGTTTAAAATGTTTACTTACAAGTCTACAATCTATATTTTAGGATTCTCTTTAACATTAGTGATGAATCTATTGACCATAATTCTACTATTGATCTGTTTATGGTCCTGCATCATATTAAGGTTGACACAAGTATATGGACCCTCAATAATTGTTATGACGAATAACCTCATTAAACTTTTATACGATGCCCGTAGCCTTCACTTGCATCCACTACCCTTCTCTCTACAACAAACGACCCATAGGTTCGGTTTTGATTAATTGATGTGGTAGTCAAAATGGTTGTTAATGTGATATCTTTTGATGATGTCAATAAGCACATCCTTTGTACTAAAGCATTGTCTAACAAATAAATCTATGCCTCAACCTGATTATATTTCAGGATTCTCTTTAACATTAGTGATGAATCTATTGACCATAAGTCTACTATTGATCTGTCTATGGTCCTGCATTACGTTGGGGTTGACACAAGTATATGGACCCTCAAGAATTGTTATGACGAATAACCTCATTAAACTTTTATACGATGCCCGTAGCCTTCACTTGCATCCACTACCCTTCTCTCTACAACAAACGACCCATAGGTTCGGTTTTGATTAATTGATGTGGTAGTTAAAATGGTTGTTAATGTGATATCTTTTGATGGTGTCAATAAGCACATCCTTCGTATTGAAGCATTATCTGACAAATAAACCTATGCCGTCAACCTAATTACTATTCTCCGCCTCTACCTCCTCCTTAAATCCCACATAACCACTATTACCTCCAATGTTTATATACAGAATGGAATCTCTAACCCGGTATGTTGGCATCTCGGACTGATTATATTGGGGAGTCATCCCAATCCCCTAGCTAACAGTAAATTGAGGAACGGATGGAATGCTACCCGATATATACTCTAATGTGGCCATATAATCTATAGTGTTTTCAACCTCTACAATTTTTTCATCTACTTCATATTCTACCCCTACATACTGCCCTTTAACCACAGTTCTAAGTCCTATTGGAATTATATCTTCATCAGGGTCGAAGCCTGGGTCATCTTATAAGATTGACCCTATTTCTGTATCAATTGCCTTTTCTTCTATACTACCCTTACCAAAAGTGGGGTCTCCAATTGGATAAGTTTTCGATTCATCATAAATAGGGTTATCTTCATTAATTTGTTGCACATGAGATTGAAGAAAACTGGAAGATCCAACCTGTAAAGTTCTATCGACAATAATTCTGTTGGGTTAACTGGAAACCCTAATATATATCTCTTGTATCTGGTTTTCTCCAAACGCATTGACCATTTCTATAAAGTTTTCTATATCATCATCATCTGTAATAGCCATTAAAGTATATGAAACACCTCCCTCATAATAACAAGGATGTCTATGAATAAACTCAACCCCATAAGGATTAACTCCGATACTCGTACAAATCTGTTGGAGAAAATGGTTGTAGTTGAAATCCTTCCTCATCTTCAACTTTTTTACTAAGTCCCTGTCATATTGTAGACTATTACTTCCATTTACAATATTCTTACCTGCATATACAATTATCTTCATGTAATTAGCCATTAATAACCTATTGAATCATGAATGACAAAATCAGTAAAATCCATACGATTTTGCATAGTTCGTAGTACCTACACAATTTTATTTCTCAATAGGGTGTCATAACTTCACACTATAACTGTAAGCTCCCACACAACTTTATTTCTTGATGGGGTGTTTCATTGCACCCACACAATTTTACTTCTCGGTATGGCATCTTATCATACTCTATAAATTCATACTATAATGTAAGCTCCCACACGACTTCATTTTTTGACAAGGCGTTCATTGCACCCACACATTTTTAATCTCGATGGGGCATTTTATCATACTCTATAAATTTACACTATAACTATAAGCTCCCATATGACTTTGCTTTTCAAAGGGGTATCTCATCGCACCTACAAAATTTCATTTTTCGTTGAGGCGTCTCATCGCACCCACACAATTTTACTTTTCGATAAGTCATCTTATCACACTCTATAACTTGTGCGCCCATACAGGACATCATTTTTTGGCAGACTGTCTCATCACACCTATACAATTTTATCTTGGTGAGGCATCTCATCGTATCCATACAATTATACTTTTACATGGATTAGCTTATCTCACACTATAACTATAACTTTCTACATGATTTCATTTCTCAGTATGGCATAACTAATATATTGGTAAAATCACTTACCATATACAAGTCGTATATATATATTTCTAAATAACCATCACAACTTATATAACTACAAAAATCATAAACACTACAAAAATTATAAATAACACAAAATTAAGAATAATAAACAAAATAAAACGTGCATATTAAGAAAATATAAATATTGCAAAAATTATCATGTAAATATATTTCATATAGACAACATTAATATAGCTATAAATACAACATAATTAATAATTTTAAAAAATTATTGCGAAACAAAGATAGAAAATAGTTACATATAATATTGCTGAGAATATTGTTACTCAGAGAGAGAAAATAAGGCTAAATTATAGCTTCAAGGTAGAATATTAGAGGTTTTGAGGGTTTTCAGTGTTTGAAAGTGATGCAAATGAAAGGGGAAGGCAGAAGCAAGGTATTTATAGTGAATGGAAGGTGCGTAGAGGGATTGCACCTTCCTCATAACACTAAAGGCGTATTCTTTTCTTGCGTCTTCTTTGTAATGAGGAAGGCACGATCTCCTTACGCACCTTCCTTATAATACTGGAAGGTGCACTCTCCAAGAGTGCCTTCACTATATTAATTTTATAAAAAATTTTCAGGACACATTATTTTGGTATATTTTTTTAGAATTTGTACTATAGAAGTACAAAACTTTGTAGAATCCACCCTGTACAAACATATGATTTAAATCTTAATAGAAAGCAACCTCATTCTCTACTTTACGAAATCCAAATTGGAAACAATGCAACACCAAATCTTAATAGATTTAGTTTTCAAAAAAGAATGACCTTATTTGAATCGGATCTACCTTACAGGCTTGAGGCAAGTGAAGTTCTACTTAGGGGTGTATCTACTACATACATATTCTATTTCGTTGTAGGAGGAGCTTTTGTTACTAATATTGAGAAGTTGAAACTCAATAATAGAACATGAACTTTGGATGTATCAGAAATTTAAGGGTTCTTCTTAGACACCAAGTAAGGGGGCTTAAGTCCTAGTACCAATTTGTTGACTGTAGTTAGAGTATTTGTATTTGGGCCGATTGATAAGTAGTCCCTCACGGATTCTGGTATGTCCTATCGTCTAATTTGCATTCTCACTGCCTTTCTTGGCCCTACAGAAGTGGGTAAATACAAAAGAACGACCTTCTGTCTGTTGAGTTCTAGCAACTTCTTAGCATGTGGGTTAAAGTTACTTCAATTAGGATTTTCTAAGTAGTGATGTACATGTACTCCATTTGATGAGTTGTTCAAAAAGGAGAATGTTAGATGTCGATTGGGTTATTCTATGTTGGACAGCTTTAGGGCCCATTCAAGATGTTTGATGAAATGAACTAAAGGATGTCAATTCTGCATTTCACCAAGATGGGTGTCTTTGTGTGAGGATGGGTAATTATATGGTTATGCCATGAAAGTTATCGTTGAATGTTAGAAGGCGTCTCGAAGTAAATGTTGGTTGAAGTGGGTGGAACCAACTAATAGTATTGTGATGGGCACGTTTGCCGCATGCGCTAATTTGCAATGATATCGAGGAAGGCGTATTTATACATAAACATGAATATCAAACTTGTGATAGAGTTGGGATTCTCGTAAGAAATCTATGCCACCAAATGGGGAATGCCAATTTTGATGGTGAAGTTTTAAAAGAAATTCGTACACCTGGACAATAGGTAGTGAAAATTCAATGTCAAAACTAATAATAAAAAATGAGGGGAGTCATAACTGAACTTAGGATCAGGAATAGGCACTTCTAACAGGGAGTATTTACTGTGGTGGTGATATAGGCCTCGTAAGGTCATGTGAATTGATATCAAGAAGGAGCATGGTCATGAATAAGAGAATATTTTCATCATTTTGCAATGGATATAGATTTTAATGAAGAGGGAAAGTGGAGCTAGTGGCCACTTGGTTAGTTCAATGGATTCAAATTCGAGAGGCATTAGTGTTGAGCAGTTCTTTTAAATCTGGGTTTCGGGACAAAAAATGGGCTTGATGATGTCTTGGAAATTTTAAAATATTGGTAAAGTTCTCAATTTCTTTTCAAGGCTAGTGTTGCATAATTGTCAATATTACACATACATGTTTAGAATAAAGTAGCTATTTTAAGGAAAAGAATTCCAGCTGACTTCAAAATAGGGGGCAATTGATATTTATTCCATGTGGATCAGAGTCCAAGCCTAAGGATCTTGTTATTGGCACATTCCATTCTACAGAAGAAATAACAGGCCATAATAGTCCATTTAAGTTAAAAGTGTATACATCAAACCTTATCAATACTATGGCCCAAGAAGTAGAAAATATATATATATATATTAAAAAGAAAACACAATAGCTCATTTATTATGGATGATGGCACTTGAGCAATAGTAGATACATAGAGAATGAAAAGAAATTGGGATTTTTATGCTAATGACCAAAAGTGGGAAGATATGAAGCAGATAGGGGTGGTATTAAGTGCAAAAATCGGGAAAGTAAGCATACAAAGTACATGTTCTCACATCCACTTCTTCTGGCTAAATGGTACTTAGTAGGCCTTAAGCACACATGCCATTTTTTCCGGCTTTGTAATGACAAGTATGGTAGTGATAGAATCTTCAATACAAACCTAAAAAAAAAAAAAGGAAAGAGTAATAATAAGAATGGTATTAATAATGCAAGAAGTGAAGTCAAAGCAAGATGGAAGAGGGTGATAGAATTGTTGAATGCTAACAATTAAATAGGATACATATGCAACGAGAAAACTACCTGGTGTGAAGTGGAGACAGCAAATTGATGTAGCTCCAAACTTTTGGGTTTGGGCTTTAACTTAATCTATTTCCTTTTATAAGATTAACAATGGTGGCTATTGCTTCAATTCAAATTTCAAGTTTTAGTCTTCGAACTTCAAAGGCTCCACTCATATGGCTTGCCTTCAAGCGTCTTCTACATCTTTTTGAATGTATGTATATGTGTCTAATTTTATGTTTTAAAAAAAGGAGGAAGAAAGAGGAAATGACAAAATAAGATATGAAACCAAAGAGAAGGTATATAGGCAAAAGGAAGCACAATCGAGGAGGAGCTGAGGATGAGGATGTGAAGATCGTTAAGAGAGAAAAGAGGGAAATAATATGATAAAACAAAAATCAGAGGAAGAATAGTATATCAGAGTTCATAGTGTTTGGAGTGACATGAATGAAGTCTAAATGAATGAAGGGTAGAAATGAATTGAAGTCAAATTGAAAAGTATAAGACTGTAAAAGAAATCGAAAGGGAATATACATGAATATAGATAGAAAGAATGGGGATTCATGTATGCCAATGATTGAGAATAAAAGGACTAAAAAGAAAAAGAATGTAGAGGACAAAGAGTGTATTGGCTGTGGTTGTGTATATGGTGTTTATGTTGGCTATGGCAGCTGCTATCACATGAGGGAGATTATGGCCGTAAGTAATATATGTGTGCTGGGAATGGTGTGGGTGTTTATATAAGCAAATTGTTCTGGAAGGTGTATAACAGAAAAATATTCTCCCATATCTTTTATGTGATCAGGACATAACGCCTCATCTCAAAAATCACACATTAATGTGTGAGCATATCCTTAGGGTGAACGCGATTGTTATCCATTAGCAGCTAGTGAAAGATGTGTAGTGCTTATATTTATCAATTATACTCGTATATATATGAAAACCAATCGTGGATTGAAAGAATATTTCTAATATCCTATACATGGTTAGGCTGCATTGTATAATATTTGGTCTAAGTATTTAGGGAGCAAAGTTTATGCAGAAATTGCAATAAGTATTAATTTTTACATAGAGGTAATTCAATGAAATAGATTGTCTACATGCATAAAATGAAGAAAGTGATTCAAATGCACCCAAGTTTATAGGCCACTATGAAAAGAAGGAAAATTTCCTTTTGTTTCCTTATGGATGACATAATTTTAATAAGCCTAAAGCAACATATATAATTAGTTGGCTCTATGAGTTTTCTACGCTAAAGGACTTAGTCATCTGAGGGTATTGGAGGTTAGCCCCTATACCATGCTTCATTAAGAAAGTAGGAATGACATAAGAAGTAATGTTTTCAACATGAACAACTATACCTTAGATAAAAGAGAGAGAAAAAGGAAAGTGTATTTGATTCAAGTGATTCAAGAGCCATCATGCCCAAGTCAATGGGGATATTTGAGAAGATGGAGCTACTATATACTAAGCTTAAAATTTAACATTGAATGGATAAAGGAGCCATGGCAACTGAAAAGTGAATTAACTACAACAATTCATGCATTAAATGAGATGAGTTATGTCTCAGTTATGCCTCCCATTATAAACTTCCAAAAAGTTTGCTTTTAAGTTGAGTTTCCAAAAGTATCGCACCTAGCTATAGTTTAGGTCACGTAATTATGATTCAAGACATTCTACAATCATATTATATGAAGATCCCATAAGGAGAATTTTCTCGTGTCTAAAGAAAACCAAGGTAATATTGATACATGTAGTCAGCCTAATGACATTGCTATCGTAAACTTAATGAATAAATTCAATTCAATGGAACCAATAACTCACGAAGATCAAATTGAAGAGATGAATCAAATCAGAAATAGACAACTCAAAGATGATTTATTTTAGTATTACTATGGGGGCAATGTACAACTCAATCCAGTTAAGGTATGACACACAAATAAGAGGTGCTACGAATTTGCTCACTAAGACAATTCTTGAATGAATTTGGCAATAGGGTGGTGCAGCTGTTCAATAGTATATGTGCTAGAGTCAATTGAAAGGCTTATTTGATACCTAAATCCTTTCAAGGCCATCCAAAGGACTTTGGTTAGGGGGTAAAATGTAGAAGGCTAAATCTAACTCATAGGCTTTAAGCCCAACAACAAAATGGATTTGACTATATGGCTAAAGTGATAGAATTTCAAAGAGTCAAGCCATGAAACTCAAGATGATCAAGGGAGATTTGGCATAGTAAGCTTGGAGTAGGGCTTGTTGGATCAGTCTGGACAATCTAACCTTTCTTGGTTTGGCTCATACTAAAAAATAATAAAACCCTTTAATTAGGCCTAAACTTATGAAAAAATCCCACTTGAGACCCATTTATAAAATGCTTCAATCTTAACCATTAATTAATATCATGATCCAATGGATCTAATCCACTTACCATCTCTTACATATATCCCCCTCATTTCCCTATTTGAAAAAAGAGACAAATTCCAACAAATGCCATTAATGTGCTGAAATCCTGTCTTAAAGATTAAATACGTAAATATCCTAAGAATACTACCATGTTCTTCATCTATTATGAAGTTTGATACCATCACATTCCTCCACTTATCACCTTACATATTAGAGCCTATCAAGACTACCAACTCCTTATCCCTATCCTAACTTACTTGATCATCCTATACATATAAGTCAAGTCATTTCCTTAATTACGTGTAGCACCATCATTCACATACGTAGCACAATCATTCACATGCATAGCATACATGTGACCTTTTTCAATTTGAACCCTACATACAGAGCTATCAACAGAAGGGATCAAAGCTACTATCCTTTCATGAAGAGATGATTTGAAGGAGTTGTGTTGTTGTTTGGAGAGTTGCATAGCTAAGCATACAAGTGTTACATGCAACTACGTTATGTTTAATTGTACTTGTGCTAAGCTAGATTGGCAAATGGAGCTATGTTGTGCTTAGTCAAGGTATATCCTGTGAACTGTTTGAGAAGTGTAGGATTCGAACTACCATAAGTACCGAGCTCTTGGATGTTTAGTTAGTATCGAGTTAATGTATTCAAATTGGGTTGATCTACTATAATAGTTTACCGAAATTGTCTTGACTACCAAGTTGGGTTGTTCGACTTTATGTTGCAAGCTATGAATAGATTAATCCAAAATGCTATTACTTGTGAGGTAAAATTGCTAAGCTAAAGTTCAAAGTAGTGTTGTCTTACTTATAAGAGTGGAAACAAGCTACTGTAACTTTGAGAGAAGTAGTGTGTAGTTTTTTCTAAGTACGGATGTCACGACTTGAGGGGCCTAGTCATGGTAGTCGTTGTATACCATACAAAGGACTGTAGATTCAATTCCCTTACAATTGACAACCCTTTATGTGATACACAAGACTACAGCTACAACTAGCAACCAAGAGTTATACAGGTATAAACAACATCAGTTCATGATAATAATAACAAATTAAAGAAATATAAAACATGATCTATTTATATAGAAATTTACAAATAACAAGTTTATAATAGTTCTTAACTCAAACTGATATCATTTCATTAAATAGTAAGATTCATAATCTAAATACACTATCATGAGTATACTCCAGTCATGTCTTACTCCCACATAAACCCTTTAATGTATAACTAACCTCGGGCATGCAGTAGCCCAACTCTACAACAACTCGACCTGCGAAAGTAAACTACCATGGTATAAACTAACTAGCTTAGTGAAATAATCCCCTCAACTATACAACAATCAAGTTTTACATTAATTAAATTCAATCAAATAAATGTATGTCAATCAGTATGCTAAACAAATATATATAGGTGACCAGGTACTGCATGCAACTCAAATTTAACGCCTTCCAAAGTTAGGGTTAAAGATACTTTAGCACAGTTAGATCTAGGTATTATACTAAAACTTATCTCATAATGAAACTCCGCATTCGTATTTAAAATGTAATGGTATAACTATTCTCAGTTTTTTTTTTTAAACTGAGTTCTACGTATAATTGTAAGTAAGTTCACGCAGCCCTCATTTACTCCTAAACAAAAGCCTCTAGACTCAAGCCTTAGCTAAGCGGTTGGCACCTCCAACACTTAGTGATCCTACGGTCTAGGGTAAGGTCATATCACACATGTGTACCGTACAAAATCTATAACAATCAAATAATCAACCTACATATAGCCTCTGTATAATGTGACGGCCAAAATTAGTTATGCGATATATGATTATGTGTATTTCAAGTTAACTTTTTTAAGTCGAATAAAATTAGGTCTTATTATTCAGTGATCAACAAGGTCACAAGCAATCAGTTCCTAGCGAATCTACTATACAATAATCAATACGTTATCGTACTTTAAAGTAAATTCACCATTAACAAATAGTTATCATACATAAGCATAACCCAACCCCGTACAACATTCAATTATTAATTATAATTTATATTCACTAATTATAAATACAAGCAAGTACGGCATCATTAGGAAAAACTTACTCAGCCATAATCGACTCAAAGGTCATAATAATCCGATAGCAGCTTAAGGTCAAGGTCGAGATCACCTGAGAATAAGGAATATAGAAAATTGTAAGTTTAAGAATTTAAAGCTAAATTAGTATCGTAATTTGTACTGTTTACTTCATTTAGTTACATAAAATTGTTAATTCGAGCTTTTTATCAAATCGCATATAACTTTTTTATATTAGCTCGGATCGTTATGAACTTATAGTCTATTTTGATCATTTTCGAGTGTATTTTCTCATAACGAGGTTTGTTTTGGATGTTATAACTCACAATTTAAACAATGATATAAAAATACCACAAAAATTATTATTTTAATTTAAAAAGTTATAAAATATTAATTTGAGCTTTTTTATAATATATTTATGATTTAATAATTATTTAAATCGTATAAGTGATAATTTTATTATTTTAAGCTTATTTTGCTTTCAATATCTATTTCAATTCTAGGATTAGCTCATGAATTTTCAGACTAAATGAATTGAATTGGTCCTTGGTTTGTTCGGTGGAAATTGTTGATAACACACAGCATATAGCTAACCTAATGGAACCAATTAATTTGTGTATTCAATTAGAAATCGAGAGGAATCGTGGATATCATATCAAAACACCAAATAACTTTCAAGACGGAAGTTATCCTATAGATGCTGTATTCATGCCTGTTTGAAATGTGAATTCTAGTATTCATTCTTATGGTAATGGAAATGAGAAACAAGAGATACTTTTTTCTCGAAATATGGACAAATGGAAGTTTAACTCCTAAAGAAGCACTTCATGAAGCCTCTTTAATTTAATTGATTTATTCATTCCTTTTCTACATGCAGAAGAAGAAAACTTCCATTTTGAAAACAATCAGCACAAGGTTACTTTANATCATATACATACATTTATACGTATACTATACTTTATATGATAAATTATTCTAACTTTAATTATATATTATATACTATACATATAAGTATAATATAGATGTATTTATATTTTATATACACATACATACTTTTATACATGTACTCATATACCTATATATAATATAAAGTACTATGTTTATATATACATACATACTATCACGTCAACTATATATACATATATATACATAAAAAAAAACTTACATTAATACATAAATTCAAGAATACCTAATATATATATATATATATATATGTATCTAAAAGTGAAAATTCTAAATCTCTACTATATGTATTCTTATTTATACATACATATATATACATATACCATATATTCTACATAATAATGTATATATACATGTTGACATACATATATTTATACACAAATGGAAGAGATACACATATATATTTATCTACTTATGCATACATATATGTACATGTAATAGAATACTGAGTATATTCATACTCATACTATATACTATATATACGTACAAATAAATTAAACGTATACTTACCTAATTTTTAGTTATATATCCTTAGTTTTCTTCTTCTTTTTCTCCTTCTTCTTCCTTTTCTTCTTAATTCTTTTCTTGTTCTTGAACTTTGTTTTGCTCTTTTTACTTTGCTTTCCTTTTCTTTTTTCACTTCATGTTTTCGGTTTGATTTTTCCAACTTTTGGGGCATGGAAACCAGCTAATTATGAAGTAAATAAATTAAAAAAAAAAAGAAAGTAGCTTATCCTCTTAGATTAAGCATTAATTAGGATAAGACATGTGCTTTATTATTTTTGTCTTTTATCCCTTTAATTTGCGACACTTGTAATGAAAATTTACACACATGGGCTGCTACCTTTGCAACTGTAAATCATGTGAGGAAAAGGGAAAAAATAGAAGAGGAAAAGAAAAGAATGAAAAAGAAAGGAAAGAAAATAGAGAAAATGGAAGAAAAAGGAAATTAGAAATAATTATATGTAATTTTTCTAAACATAAAAATCATAAAAATAATAATTATAAATTAATTTTGAAATTTTATAAAAATTTATCAATTTAATTGGTATCTATTACAATTATAATTTTCGCAAGTTATTTTACTAGTTTCGTTAAAAGTTTTATGCGATTACGCGATTTAGTCAATAATTATCATCGACTGTGATTATATCACTATTGAGTGATATTTAATTATTTTATAAGCTTAAAGTTATAGTTTTAAGGTTTCAATTGAGTTCGAGTTCGATTTCCAGTAATTGTACATAAATTGGATTTAGGGTTTTGGTACACGATTTAGATTTCGATCAATTTCTAGGGTTTTTATTATCGATACTATATTCGATTTATTAAATTTCATAAAATTTTATTGTTAGTAGCCTTATCGACTCATAACATAGTTTAGGATACTCGGACTTAAATTAGGATTCAAACTACTGAGTTTATAGGGTTTACAGTGGAGCTTCTTTTTTTTTTTTTTTTTTTGTTAAGCTGTCATTTATGTGTGTTAGTCTAAGTGACAAGCTAGATTAAAGTACAAACTAAGTTAATTGTTATTGTGATGATAATACTTGCTATCTAAGCACTGTTACTTTGCATTCATGCTAATCATTTGAAAGTCTGTTAAGCTACTGTCTTATTCTAGACACTTGTGGAGCTATTCTACATTGTGCTTCTATGCTATGAAGGATTCTTGTATGCTACTTTGAACAAATTATGAGCTATTGACGTATGAAACTAAACTATTTGAGTATACCAAGGTCATGGTGATGGATATATGTATTGGGGATGTATTATGCTTATTCATAGTACTCTTGAGTTAGAGGAGTTTGAGATTTGAGGATGGGAAGAGGAAGGATTAATTTGTGAGGAAGTAGAGGGGATGCTAATTACAGCAAATGAGGAGGTCATGAAATTTGAGTTAGTCAAGCATGAAGAGTTAGAAGCACTTGAAGCTAAAGAGCAATTTGGGTCTTATTTGCACAAGATCCATGAGCTCATGGTCTTTTGTATGACCCAAAGATTGTGTTGTTTCCTTTAATTGATAGTTGCTGGAACTACCAAAGTATGGTTGATCAAATCCATATGAGTAGAAGGAAGAATCTATGATGAAAAGTTTGATTGATCGAGCTCACAATGAGTAGAAAGAGCATTGGATGATGATCACATTAGTGGTAGGACTTGATTATTTTAACATACTTGTGTTTTATTTTTATAGGATAGTTTTTTATCTAAGTAGAGTTAAGAATAACCCATTGCTAAGTTTCAAGTCGAAACTTCTCCAAAGGGGAGGGAGGGATATGCTACAAGGTACCGTCCTGACTAATTACCAAGTTTCGAGCTATATTGGAGACCTTTTCGTAAGCTCTTTATGTGTCGATTATCGGTTTGTAAGCTCTTCATGCATAGAAAACCTGTTTATAAGCTTTACCTATGTTGGAGACCAGCCCATGAACTCTTTATGGCTATAACTAATATAGATAAACAGGTTGATTCTCTCAAGTCGGCTCTCCCTAGTTAGGCTTGTCAAGTCAATAGGTTACTTTAGGTCAATAGGTTAGGTCAGCATAATCAAGTTGGCTAAAATTTCAAGTCAGGCCAGATTAGGTCTTTAGGATCCCCATTAGCTCATCAACTTAGCTCATCACCCAAATATCTTATTTGATCATCTATTTTTAGTCATGTTATTTGGACTTCTTTTTTCCTGTATTATTCCCAAATTGCTCTCATGTTTTATTTTGTATTTACAAGAATGCCATAAAGGCATCCTTTTGGTATCTTTATTTACAAATTTGTAACTATATAAATAGGACACTTGCATAGGGTTTTAGACAAATTTTACATAATAATGAAAAACCCTGTGACTCTTTTCTCTTGGAAAGCTCTCTCTTACCAACTCTTATCAATCCCTTTAGCAAAGATTGTGGCAAGCAATCATAATTACTCTTCGTACGTCATATTAAAGCAATGATTAGGCCATGTAGGATCTAGTCAATACATCATATTCGATTAGGTAGCTCATGGATTCATTAAAACCCTCTCAAAACCCATTCTATTTTCTATCCTTAAGCAAAATTAGATCTATCCCGATATCGTCGCCCTTGTTAGTTCTTGGCATATCATGTCACTAGTTGTGTAATATATAATTGTTAAAAGAGTATACAAATGAAAAGAAAATAAAACAAATGTATGAAAACATCTAAATAAAATATAAACATGATAAGATAAAGACATGTATGTAAAAAAAATGAAATAAAATATATAAAATAATTCAAATAGAGGTAGATGAAATCATTTGGAGGTAGTGACAGTAAGTCCATGAGGCTACCTTATCTTGATAGCTTCAAATTTTGTGAAAAAAAAAAATCTCAGAATTTTTATTTCAATAATACGTGAAGTATGACTATATATGAATGAATAAAGCCCAACTACAGATGAAAATAAAAATGCTAGTAGAATAAGACCCTCTTTGTCATGAAGTGTCTAGTTTGACGAATGTCATGCTTGCTTTTATACTAAATGCTAGAGTATAATAGGAGAAACAGTGATAAATGTTGTAAGGGAATTTTTTTAGAAAAGTGAGATGAATCTTGAGTTTAATAAGACCCTCTTTTTCCTTAAACTAAAAACTATGGATACAATAATCTAAAGGATTTTTAGCCAAATAAGTCTTTGTACCACACCATATGAAGTGGTGCTAAAAATCTCAATTAACAAATTGAGACCTTTTTTGGACAAGTTAGTGAATCCTTTCCAAGCGAGTTTTGTGCCAAGGAGGTTTGCTATGGATAACATTATTATTCTATAGGAAATAATGTACCATTTTAGTAAGAAAAGTCGGATGATGGTAAAACTTGACCTTTTTAATGTATATGATCAATTGGAATGGGAGTTTATCCATTACGCCCTTGAAAGTGTGAGATTTCTAAAGAAATGGATTAAGTTGATCATGTCATGCTTATCAACAGTTAATATGTTGGTATTGATGAATGGTAGTCCTTATTATGAGTTCCAAACAAGTAAGAGGGCTAAGGTAAGGGGACTCCTTATCTTCTTACATCTTTATACTCGGTATGGAATTTTTCACTAGGATGATACAACAAATGTTAGAAATGAAATGGTGGAAACCAATCTGTATTAGAGAGACAAATTTGAAGTTTTCACACCTAATGTTTATGGATGATATCATACTTATAAGGGAGTCTATGGTTCCAAATGTTGAGATAATGAAGGATGTATTAAACTATTTTCGAATGCTTTCAAGCCAAAAGGCACACAAAAGAAAAACCAAGCATTATTTTTTTTAGAAAATGTGGCTTAGGAGACAAGTGAAAACATCTATAAAATGCTAAGCATAAAAGGAAAAGAGAATCTATCTGTGAATCCTAATCAAAAGGAATAAAGGGCTAGCAAGTTGAGACTTAAATTTCATACTAGAAAAAGTAAGGAATAAAGTCATGGGATGAAAGACAAAAATTTTAAGCCTTGCAAGAAGAAGAGTCCTAATCAAATCAATGCTTGAAGGCTTTATGAGCTATTATATGCAAACCATTGTTTCTCTAGAAAATCTCCTAAAAAAATTGAAAAGGTATTAAGAGATTTCCCTTAAAGAGATGAAGACTAAGTAACTTAGGAAAAGATTGCCATGCTGAAGGATAAAGGAGGACTAAGAATATGGGATTTGAAAATAAGAAATAAAGCATGCATTACAAAAATTGGATGGAGGCTTCAGACTCAAAAATGCTTATGGAAAGGATTAGAAAGGAAGACCAAAAAAAAAAAAAAAACTATGTAGAGTTAAAAAAAGTCGGCAATAAAATTAGTAGATAATATTGCAAGATTGGATAAGTAAGAAAGTGAAAGTTATGTGGTAGGTACCAAAAATGGCAAAGATACATCATTTTAGTTTCATAACTAAACTAGTATTGGGACCCTAGAAGTTTGATTAATGATCCATTATCTGGCAATGCAAAGGTTCTTAAGGTAAGTTAGGTATGGAAAAGATTTAGTAAGTAGGATGAAGAATGCTTGGAATTCTTGATTGATAATATGATATATAGTCTAGTAAGTAATATCATGTTAGATAAATATGATACAAGTAAAGACTATAGGAAATAAAAGTGGGAAAATAAGAGGTTTCATTACAAAATCTACATATGAGCATATGATGAAAGATTTTGGATTGAATATTCAGGAAAAAAAAAAACAATGGACTAGTTTTGAAAATTTCTACCAAACATGAAAATTCAAAATTTTTATGGAATTGCTTATGTACATAATACACTGTTGACCAATGATAATATATGGAAGAGGGGAGTAACCATTGACAAGAAGTGTGTTTTATGTGGGAGAGAAGATGAGAACTTATAACATATCTTAGGAAATTGCAACTGGACAACAGAACAAATGGAGAAAAATAAATACTTCAAATAGCTTTTGGAGGTCATGGAGATTAAGCTTTGATGAATGGTTAAAAGCTAACTACAAAGTAAAAAAGCAAAATAAAACAAAAGAGAGGCAAAATAAGGCCTTAGGCATGCTCTTTGTTATTTTTTTATAAGAGGTGTATGGACAAAAAGAATTACAACATATTTGAAAAGGTAGAAGGGAACCCAAAATGGTTAAATACTTGCATAACTAGTGTAGGGGAATTTTGAGGAATAAATAAAGTAGTGAAGAATAAAGATTTTAAAGTTGAAGATAGCTAGAAACTATTCCTAGAAAGGATGGATAAAATTGAATTGTGATGGTGCATGCATGGAAAATTCAAGTAATGCAAGGGCTAGAGGAATTCTTAAAGATGATAAGGATGACTAGATTATCGCAAGGTTTGTGAAGAAGATGAAAAGAGCACATCTCCTGTTGAAGGAGAACTATGGAGTTGCTATTGGGGATTGAAGTAGATAAGATTCAAAAGTTGATTATTGAGACAGAATCATAAGTGGCATCGGAATCATTGGTGAATGATGAAACAGATAATTGTAAATCTGACATTCTCCTCTTTTGCAAGCATGAGGATAGGAAGTTTGAGTAGGTAAATGTAGAATGGACAATGAAGGGGTGTAATAAAGTAGCTAATTATTTACCCAAAAGTGGATACAAGGAAGAATTAGATTTTTTTTTTTTATTCCTCTATTATTCCACAATGTTTGTAGAATTTGCTTATTTTTTGAAATAAGGACATAGATAATGGTTAAGAAAAAAAAGAGGACATAGATAGAAATTTGAAATAAGAGATGTACCATGAAATACAATATTTTGATGTTCATATTGTAATTGCAACATATATGTTATTGTTTATTATTTATTTATGAATAGAAGCTTTTGTATTCATTGAAAAAGAAAAAAAAAATGCTAATAGCAAGTAGAATGCCACACAATGTGAAATTCAAGATGATCAAATGAAAGAATCAACATAATTGAAACAAACTAATTGGAAAACAGATATGATGATTAGGAATGGTAAATGAAACAATCAAGAAGAAGACGAGTGAAAACTTGAAGAATATGGAAAGCTCTAGAAAAGGTATTTGTTAAGTATGTTATTCATCTCTAAAAAATATATATATATATATCTACACGAGACATTTATAGTGTAAAAATAAATAGGCTACAGTTAAGGTACACAATCTCATACGTTAAGAGCCATACTATTTACAATCTACTTACATTTTATCACTCCCGCTCAAGATGCAAAGTAAATATCAATCACTCTCATCTTGACTAATAGCTTTTGAAACTAATCTATAGATAAACCTTTAGTGAATAGGTCAACCAACTACAACTTGCTATGAACATAGAAAGTCGAAACAGTGTCATCAACTACTTTATCTCTAACAAAATAAAGATCCATTTCAAAATGTTTTGTGTACTTATGAAAGATCAGATTATGAGTAATATGAAGAATTGATTGATTCTAAAAAAAAAAAGAAAAAGAATTGGTTTAGGAGAAGAAACTTGAACACATCCAACAAGGTAAGTATCTACATGACTTCATAAGTAGAAGTGGCCAACATATGAAATTTAGTTTTAGTTGTGTTTCTAAACACCATACTTTGCTTATTAAACTTCCAACTAATAGTTGAATCTCCAAAGCAAATGTAAAAACCAATGGTTGATCAATGAGAGTCCAGACACCTAACTCAATCACTATCACTATAAGCCAGTGATATGAAATCAAATTGTATAGAGAAGTAAAGACCTCACCCTAGATGTTGCTTCAATATCTAAGAACTCTTTCTAAAGCTAACTAATGTAAATGTCATAGTTGGCCCACAAATTAACTAAGAATATGAATAAGGTATGCAATATCGAGTTACATAATAGACAAATACAATAACTTGCTCGTTATTTTTCTATATCTAGTAGCATCAACAGGATCAGTATGATCATTTCCGCTTAGTCTATGACTTACAACAATAGGAGTAGAAACAGGGTAATAACCATGAAAACCCATCTCTTGAAGAAAGTCTAAAGAAACTTACATTATGAGAGAGACAAACTTGTTAAGGAATGAGATAACTCCAAACCAATGAAGTACTTAAGAATTCTAAAATCTTTAACTTTAAAATAAGAATTAAGAAAATGTTTGAAGTCCTTAATAATATGAATATCCTTGCAAGCAATAGATAAATCATCAATATAGACAAGAACAATACTTTGATTATCACCACGTCCTTTGGTAAACAATTAATAATTATAATAAGACTATTGAAAGCCATGAGCTAAGAGACAAGAAGTAAACTTAGCATTCCATTTGTATGATGCCTATTTTAGCCCATATAAGGATTTGTTTAGTTTACAAACAAGTTTACTGTTATGATTAGACATTCCCCCTCATCCTCCAAACTAGGGGGAAGATCCATATAAACTTCCTCATGTAAATCCCCATTCAAAAGGGTATTATGAACATACATTTGATAAATATGCCAATTAAAAATGGTCGGAAGATAAAGGAATAAGTAGATGGTAGTATGTTTAAACACCAAACCAAAGGTTTCATTATAATTAGACTCCTTTTTTAAACTATATCCTTTAGCCTTTAATTTAGCTTTATTTCTATCAATAGATCTATCATCTTTAGCTTTTAACTTATAAACCATTTACATCCTATAATATGTTTACTAGTGGTAAAGGCATAATAATCTAACTATCTAAGTGTTGTTTTCTTATAAAGTACTAGGTTCTTCATCCATAAGTTTACACCAAGGTTCTAAGGCTTTTGCTTAATAAAAAAATATAGTTCAACATGTTTAGACAATTGAATTACAAAGGTCCGAAAGGAAGGTGATAAAGAATTATAAGATAAAATTTTGCTAAAAGGATGAGTGATAACAAAAGTTAAAGGAAAAGAAATATCAATGGAAGGAAGCTACACTTAATCGATGATGATGACATGAAAGATAAGAGGTCCTTTCCTTTGTCTAGTGCTTCTACAAAGATTAGGAGGAGAAGAAGGCATGATAACTAATCTATTTTCAACTGCAACATTAGCATATTACGAGCTATCAACAATAGGAGAAGTAATACTAGTGTTATTAGAAACAGAAGAAGAACCAAAAATGTTTAGAGTGTTTGCTACAAAGGTATACTGCGTATTTGTAAGAGAATGATTCTAACTGGGATATTGTGAAATAAAATGTCCATGTAACCTATAAAGTAATTTGATAGGAGGGGAACTAAAATATCATAAGAAAAAACATAAAAAGAAACCACATGTTCAATGAAAGTAACATCTCAAGAAACCAAATACCAATACAAATCATATGACTAATAACCTTTGATGCTAAAAGGATAACCACAAAAAATACAAAGGTGAGCACAAGGATCAAATTTATGGTGTTAATGTTTAAGAGAAGAGGCAAAACACTAAGAGTTAGAAACCTTAAGGTGTGCGTATGTTGGTATTTTGTGAAATAAAGCTTGGAATGGAGTCGATTATCAAGAACACATATGGGCAAGCAATCGATAAGATAAGCTACTGTCAAAATACCATCTCCCCAAAAATGTAGAAATAGAGATGATTGGAAAAAAAAGGGCTTTAGCAACTATAACTAAATGTTGATGTTTCCTCTTAACTACACTATTTTGTTGTGGTGTATCAACATAAAATAACCGATAAGTTATGCCTTGTGAAGAGTAAAAATCTCAAAGTGTGAATTCTTTCCCAATATCAATTTAGATGATCTTAATTTTCTAGTCAAACTAAGTAAGAACAACATTAGAGAATGAGGAATATAAAAAATTTCATGAGATATACCTAAGTAACATGTGTGAAATCATCAACTATAGTAGGAAAATATTTGTAGCCATTTAGAGTAGGTATGGCAAAAGGCCCCCATATGTCCATCTGTATATGATCAAAGGCACAAGTTGTATTCTTTACTTGTAAAGGAAAGAAACAATGACATTGCTTCACCAAAGGACAAACAAAGCAATAAAATTTATTGCATACAATAAAATTTATTGCATATAATAAAATCATCTAGTTTGTGAAGATTTTTCATGCGACCAAAAGATTAATGTCCAAATATAAAGTTCTAAAGATCAAATGCTCTATTATTAAGAACATATGAAATAACAGAAGTTTAAAGTGTACCACATGTGGTTTGAATAGAAACATCACTAGCAATTGTAGGTTTATCAGTCTCACAAGCTATTTGTTCCTCCAAGTAAAATAACCTAAGTCTAGTTTTAACTTGACCAACCACTCTCTGAGTGGAAGAGTCCTAAATAAAAGCATCATTTTGAATAATCACAAGTTAGTATTTGTTAGCTGAAATAAGTTTCCAAATTGATATGACATTATACTGGAATAAAGAAATAAAAAGAACATCATCAAGTGTAGAAGAAATAACAACTGAACCTAGCTTGCCAAATTGTTCATCGGTATTATGAAAGAGAGAATAACAATGACAAAATTGAATGAAACTAGCCATATGGTCAGTAGCTCTAGAATCCAAAGTCTAATAATTAATACGAAGAAATTAATGGCTAGACACTGAAGCAACATTACCTACGATGTTACCCACGTGAACAACCTTTTTAAAAGAAGAATTCTATAAAACAAATGCTTGACAAGATGTAGATTGGTTAGTAGGATAAGTGTTTGACATGTTTGAACTTAAAGCCTCATTAACATTAGGTAATCCTAACAGATGAAGAATTTGATCCTTTAAAAGATTAACAAGAGCACTATTCCCTGATCCCGTACACTCACAGCCACAATAGGATCACTAGCCATGGTAGCCATATTCTATTAAAAAACTTCAGCAATCACTTGATTTGCCCTCAACTTATTGAATTTAAATTGAGGTGGAAATCCAATCAATTTGTAATACTTATCCTTCAAATAACCTTTCTTTTTACAATGACTAAATATCAACTCATTTCTATTTGATGACAACAATTGAATATTTTCCTGCTTACCATTTTAATTAACCATAGCCATAGCAAAATCTTCAAAAAAAAAAAAAAACAAATTCCCTTGGCCTATTCAATCTCTAAAATTCATTATGAACAACCAAGTTGCATGCTTTATCAATGTAGGAAATGGTTTCAACACAAGAATTTGAGATTATAAGCTTGAGAAATTGTCATTTAATCCATTGAGGAATTTGAAGACACAATCCTTTTGTGCCATTTCCCAAAATTTATCAAAGCTAGCATTATCTACAATCTAGAAAAGCTTTGGAAAAGGTGTTTGTTAAGTCTATTATTCATCTCTTCAAAGATATCTATGCAAGACGTATTTATACTGTACAAATAAATAGCCTAAGCTAAAGTGCACAATAACTATCATATGTACAAGAGCTATACTATTTAAAATCTACTTGTATTTTCTCACACTATAAGTAGATACTGGTTTTATTAATAAAAATAATAATAAATTTATTTAAGAGAAATCATCATAGTTTAGGTATCAACAACATAAAAAATATAATATATCACAGTTTAATGTGATTAATGGATCATGTTCAATAAAGTAAAGTATCATTTAAGATTAGTCATAATCTTTCAAAATATAAGGGTTCAACATAACAAAGGGAAAAAAGTTTTTGTATTAGATCATATATAATTATAACTATTTTCAAAAGTTCCATTATCTTATAAATATGATATATATATATATATATATATATATTTGGCCAATACATATGATATGTGGTTCAAACAAAAAGCTTTGGACATAATATATTAATATTAATGAAAAGATTTGCCGCTTTCAGGTATTGAGCCCATTCTATAGCGAAATGGACAATATGCTTCTTTACGACTTTGAGTGTTGTTAGACTGCACTGCAAGTCTATTGTAGGGAACTGCATTATAAGTAACGTAGGTACATATCATTGCAGAGATGCACTCAATTGAATTTCTGCGAGAGGAGGTGGAATCAGCACTAACGTACTATGCATCCAGCTCTTCCGCTGCTTTTATCAAATCAGAAGAATGCAGAAGGAAAAAGTCAAGGGAGAGGAAAATATAATTTAAAAAAAAGGAGAAGAAGGGAGAAAAGAACAATATAATGAGGGTGCGAATGAAAAAACCTTCGCGTAGGGTTAGCAATTAATACATAAAAGTATTTTTATGTCACTTTTAAAAGTATATGACATTGAATAAAAATCATAAATAATTAAATTATAATGATTTCATATTTATTTGTGTTATAATTATGTTTTTATATTGTGTATTATATCGTGTGTCATGTTTTTTTTTTTTTTTTTAATTCTTGTTTCTAACCATATCTTGCTTATATTTATAGCGATTTTACCCAAGTTGCCTTCACGGTAAAGATTTGATAAAAGATATTTCAAGATCCCAGGATACTATATGGAGGAATGTATACTTACCTTGCAGTGTAAGTAAATCCATTTACTTTCTTTAGCTGCCGTACAAAGACGTTACACCAAAAGAAAATGATCTAAAAAAATTCCCGTGAAACAATGAAAATTGCACCGGTAGTCATTTTCGATTCTGTGAACATTATACATAAATTTAGCACTTCCTCCAGGAACCCTTAAAGCGGAATCCATATATTGCCTATATGTGTGCTATTATGTGATACCTTTTCCATTTTATTTTATGGATATTCAAGGGATGTCAGATGACCCAGTAATTTTAGTTAACATGCCATAAACTAGTTAATTAAGCGTTCAACATCAGTTATTGTTCATTGTTAATTACATTTGAAAAGTTTATATAGCCATTACTTGAGGGGGACTAATGAGTAACATTATTTTCATTCTGCAGACAATAACATAATTAAATAAATATGTGCATAAATAAAACAAAACAAGAAGCAGGCTCATTCACGCTTAACAAACAAAAGTCATTTTACTATGGTTTTCCAGTTCAATCTATCCTCTGATAGTTAGTGGTTAGTGCATGGCCTCATATCCTATCGTATTATGCAATAAAGGCGCTTGAAGAAACCACTTCACTCTGATTTCCCTCCCCGTAATAGCTAGCCACTAATAGCCGGTTCTTATATGGGCCTTGATGCTCAATCTTAACTCCCGAGTTGATTTCACTCAACTCATAAGTTTATATACCCAACTTGCATCCTTATCGCTACATTAAAAATAAAGGTATAAACAAGTCAAACTACTAATAAACTACTCAAATCCAACTCAATATTTACTCAAGTTCAACTTAAAAATAATAGTATCGAACTCGAGTTATTTGAATAGTTAATTGAGTCTTACTCATGTTTTATATATAATACTTGAGTCCACTAGCTCACAAACCTAATTGAGCTCGAATAGCGTATAAGTATTAATCGAGTTTGAGCGAATTTAGAGGCTACATATTCTTTGTAACTTCTCTAATAACTGCTAAGACCTTACTAACATAAATGTAATATAAGAAAGTTGTCATGTTTTCCAAACATACTATCGATAGTAGAGATCATAAACCAGAGTTATCTAATGAGAGCTTTTAAAGTTTACTCAATGGAAAATTATTTGGCCCAATTGCTATTACTAATGTTAAAAAGAATTTACAATGTTTTCTATGTAGTTTTACAGATAATATATTAAACTTTGAACTATAGATCTTGTACTAACTCATATGAAAATTTATAAAAAAGAGTGGGTCTTGCATCGATTTAAAGGGTATAAATGTTTAAGTACAAAAATGGAAGGTGTCTATATTATTACAATAATTTTCAGGATGTTCCGTGCAATTAACTCTTTTTATTATTATACTTGAAAAATTATTAATGATGAAAGGAAATTGTGTATATCGATTTTTTCACTATCATAGCCGTTATATGGAAGGCTTTCAACAATAAAAATGGATATTCAACCGAATGAGGGGTGTAAGAGCGTTTGAAGAATTATGCAGAAAGGATATAATTGATGCTTAAGACAAGTTTCTTAATAAGCCTCAAACATTGCTTGTACTCTATAACCTTTCACTTGAACTTCGTTTGCAAATTAAAGTGCAATAAGTAGTGCTTTACTTGAGAATTTTCGTTAAAAAGAAATAAATTGAAAATTGATTATGTTCAAGCCGTTGTTTTAAATTACCAAAGAGTTGTCATTACAAATAATTAAGATAATCACAGATTTTGTAGCTATATTAAGATAGTAGTAATTATGTTATTATAGTTATATTTTATAAGTTAGTTCACCTACTTATTAATTATGATATCTTAAGAAAAATTCAATATATATATATATATATATATATAAATTGACACAAGTATAATTATGATGTTATAATTACATAAATATTGTACATAATTGCATTTTGCTACTTCTTCCATCTATACAGACTTTACTCCTCAAATCATTTTCCCAGCTAAATAAAATAATATCAATTCCAATCTAACTAATCAAAAAACATATAACCTGATGATTACTACAACCATTTATTTATTCGTTCAAATTATCCATTTCATTATATAACATTTTTTTTTTTTTTTTGTTTAGCAAAGTCAACGAGCAGTGAGAATAATTATGGGCAATTCTGCAATTACACAAGTACACATAATCTTTGAAAGTTCTTCGATATTTTAAGTCGATCCCTGTCCTAATTTCATTTTCCATTTTTTATTTTAATTCCGAGAAACTGGAATACCACCAAATCACCCCTGTTTGATGCCAACATTTGTAATCACAACTAATTCTCACTAATATAAGAAAATATGATCGCTAGGAATATAATCCCATGGAGTAATACCGAATACAATATCTAGCAATAACCTTGACAATAATAACATGAGTTTAAATAATCTTAAAGTTCTTTTATAGTAGTTGTCCACTTAAGATGCAGATATATATAATTCATAATTGATATTATAAAAAAAAAAATTACATCACGTTACATTTTAAAAAAAGAAATAATCTTAACCATTAATTTTATAATTTTAGGTACATTTTTAGTACAGTGCTTCGTGTTGGTCGGAAGGCCAATGACTTCAAACTAAAGCAAAATAATACCAAATTTTCAGCACTATAGGAGAAGAAGACACATACTAAACACAAGAACACCATGTAAACTCGGTTTATGTAAATCATGCATGCATCGTGGTAAATTATATATATATATATAACCCGCGTGCGAAGGGTGCTTAAAAACGCTCAGGCTTTCACCGAATTAAGGTATCCCCTCTGAAAATGGACACACAAAACAGCATGTCTTTCTGGTTGACAAGCTCAAAGATGCAAACATCGCCATCGTGTAGAGGAACTTGGCTTCTAAATGCCTTCCACCCAGCGCAGAGCCTTGCCTCTTTGAAGGCTGAAGTCTCCAAACGACGCCACCACAAGTTAACGCGCCATGACCTGTTTGAGACTTGTAGGGTCACCAATTTGGCTCTTCTTTCTTCCAGATTCTCCAAAAAATATTTAGGCAAATACTGCAAAAACAAACATCAAGAGTGTGATTGCAAATTTGGAATCTTAAGTCAGGTTGTCAAATAAACACATAGCTAAATAAAATGGAATCTAGAAACTTTCTAACATTATGTAGTGTTGAAATCCTTGACAAGTAAAAGTTCAACTTCAAACTCGAAGTGTAAGATTGAAGGAAAAAACTATAAGGTTCGAGTAATGACTTTAACATTATTCCAAAATAATTATAGATTGCACTAGTGTTGAGATTTCCAATTACTCCCAGGAAATCGACGGTAAACATATCTTGCATCCACGCAATAGGTAAAAAGAAATTGCTAATTTTGCCAGTTCTTACCAAAGAACCTTTCATTTTGACTTCTGAAAACACGACTTGGAAGATGGGACAGGTTGAATTGAATCTGCTAGCTGCTTCAAGAGCCCTGGCACTTGGAGATGATTCAGTTGTTGGGTGGCGATGCATCCGGATCCAGGGCATTTTACATTCCTGATTTGAGCTTTGTCCACTCATTCCTGCATATATCACACCCAAAGAAAGGAGAAGTAAAAGAAAAAAAAAAAAAGCTCTTTCACTAGTTTGAATCATGATTCATTAGCAAATCCTGTCAGTTTAACAAACAAGAGTACATTTAAAATATACCCTTCAAGATAGTTCCACGAACGTTTGAACCTTTATATTTAGAAATAAGCTTACATGATCATTTTGCTCTTGATGGAAATCACAAAAGAATTTACTACGAGTAGAAAGAAACCATGTAAAATCAGAATGGAAAAAGTGAGGATTCTTTTTTATTTCCACCACCTTTCACGGGCTTTGATGCTTTCCTTTCCTGATTAAGCTTCATAGGCTGTTTCGCTTTTGCTATCTTATCGGCAGCCTTCATTTTGCCAGCAGGAGAGGATTCTACATAAAAATCATCATCATCTTCTTCTTCTTCGTCTTCAATATTAGGTGACAGGAACTCATCATCAGCATCATTCGCATTTGGATAATCTATCTCAAGTCTGCTTGTGTCGAATATCATCACACTAAAATTGGAATTTCCTTCACATCGAAAGACTGTGAAAAAATTCAAGTCTATGGCGTAGTACTTGACAAAATCACTCCATCCTCTGGATATCCAAACCATGTTGTCATGTTCATTGCTCCTGTCCAAGTCCACTTGCCAAGTTTTACCATCTGGAACCTTAAGAAAAACATGGTCTGAGAGAAGACTTCCATATTTACGGGCGAACTTCTTCGGGATAGCCTGAAAAGAAAGGGAAAATGTACAACTTTAGCAATGTATTTAATTCGTGGTGTACATACATACATGTTTTTCCTTCTTTTCTTTTTTTTTTTTTTTCCCATAATTGTTAACCGCCATTCACGACTGTCATCTTCAACTTCAACCAACGTATCCCATTAAACCGCTTTAGTTTGGTGAAAGCAATTTGATGAATGAATAATGATGGAAAAAAGGGCAAAAACATTACTAGTTTTTGGCTCTGGAGCATTGCAAGAGTTATAACTTTGTGGAAGTGTGGAGTCGCCGACTCGAACCATTTTATTTCATCGTCTTCTTGGTGGGCATGAGTCATTCTTCAGCGTCGGAGAAGCTGAGTAATAATGTTGAAGTTTGAAAGTGGGAGCCGAGAGTAACCTGCTGCTACAGAGCAAAAACAGTCGTCTCACAGGAAGAAAATGTCCTTCCAGAAGTAGGAAATGTAGCAGAATTAAAACCTTTATGCAGTACAGTACCTCATGCAGAAGTTATGTGAAGGACGGATGATTTGTTTATCTATTACCCGTGAACCCACCAGAGGCTCCATGAGCCTTTTATAAAAACGTATACAAACAAGTAAAAACTCATCATGAGTGAGAGTTTTATAACCAGATATGCCAGTAAAAAATTCACATAAACATAATGATGGTTAACGTATCGATTTTTTTTAAGCATTCAGAACTGCGATTACACTGGATAAACGGGTTAAAATGTGCGGATCTGAGCTGCCTTGTGACGAGCTAGAGTTAAACAGATTAACTTGTCTTAATCTGTTATAGAATCGTGTTGATATTCTTCAAATTAATTCATTTGTCAAGTTTGTTAGAGGGACTGATTTGTTTGAGTGATAGGTGTGTTAAATGGATCAATCCATTAAAATAATGATATTTTTGCACTAATTTAAGATAATATGTCATTAATGAACGTCTCTTTTTCAGAGTATAATTAACTAAAAATTAAAACTATTTTCTCTAATTTTAAATGAAAATAAGTGGGCAAATTAAGTTAATTAACCTTTAAGCCTATCTATTCAAAAATAACATATAGAGAGTTAAGTAGGTTAATTTAGTCTTTAATGGGCTTCTCCAATTTAACCTATGGGTTAGATATGTTACTCCATTGGACCAATTTCAATTCTAGCCTGTTGTTTTCAATGAAACGAACGGGTTAGTTTACATGACTCATGTTATTTATAAAGCTTTTTGAATAAAACTCTAAAAATTAAAATTTTCATCTTAAAAATATGGGTATATATGATAAAAAAAGGTTTAAAAACTAAAAGTCATATTAGATTTGCAACATGATAGATAATATTTTATGAAGAGAAATAGGAAAACTATAGTATAATTTGCTACTTCTAATTAATTTATTATAAAGATTTTCTTCCCGGAGAGTAGAGACCCACCAAAAGATGGCATTCCTGCTTTTCTTTACCAGTTTCAACCATTTAGGACTACTACTAGTCTTGGTCTGCAACAACTAAATCAGGCAACGTTGGTACAAGGTACATCATTTGACGGAGATTCGGCTACTGGAATAGGAATATCACGCATTGGAGATGGAACCAAATATGATTATATTGACGTACACGTACTGTAGTACGCCGATATCGTGCAGGTGCAGGCATACAAAAGTCAAAAAGGAAACGCGAATTTGCATGGGATATCCTATTCCTATTCCTATTCCTAGCTGTGATAGGTAATTATGGTGTTAAGGCAATCCCAACGCTGCATTTGTGTATCTACAACTCGGTATTCATACTGCTATCTTGTTATTAATAAGTGCAAAATTAGAATACATGGAAGTTGAAACCAATCAAATACGGTTACCTAATGAAAAATTTTGGTTTATGTCACCAATGGATCCATGTATTGGTTGGCATAAGCACGTTTCGCTTTTTAATATATACGAGCCATCTTAGTACTGATACGTTGAAAGAGATTGTACATTCATCGAGGGCCAATTCTAAATGTTATTTTTATTACTATTATTAGATATATATATATATATATATATATATTTTTTTTTTTTGCTTTTTGAGCTAAGAAGCTGTTGTATAAGAGGAGAGTATCTTAAAGTATTATCATAAAATTTTGTAATACCGTAAACTAATCCAGAATGGCTAATTTAGGACTTAAAAAAAAAATGTATCCGACAAATTCTAATTTTTTCGAAAAATTCACAAATACTTGGCCGGTGACCCATATTAAAAATTAAATATATAAAGACAATATTTATAAAAAAAAAATAGGCAATATAAAAAGAAAAATTTAATTATATATTTAGTTTAATTGCTATAGTTGAAAACATTAAATTTAAGAGACCAGAGAATTGGCCTAAAAAAATTGTATAACTTACTTGGAGTTTGAAATAAGATTTGGATAAGCTTGAAGAGGCCCAAGACTGTACATAGAGGGGCTCCAAGGCATGAGAGAGACCTTAGTCGATACAATGAGTGAAAATGACCCTAAACCCAATTTTTAACTAAATAAACATGCAAAAGTAGACCTAACCCAAGCTCATGCGCAATGCAACCAAATAAACACATGGCTTTTGAGCATACAATATGAGCACACAACATTGGACAATAGATTGAAAACCATGGTTTTAGAACTTAGTTGTCATACTTGTAACTTAAGAGAGTTTAGATTTTTTTTTTTTTTTTATTCCAACTATGTTACAACTTTAAGAAGAGAAAATTCAAACCAATCTATTCCAATAGAATATTAATGATAATGTCATTAGATTATAATGGTCTTAGTAAGAGAGTTTAGATTTAGATACTTAAAGAGAGGGGGGGAGAGAGAGAGAGAAGTGAGTGATTTTTTTTATGACAAACTTGGGGAAGTCAAAAAATATTTTGCAAAAGCTAATGTAATAATTTATAAAATTAGAAATTTAAAAAAGTATAGCAAAAAGCCAATATATCTACTCACTTAAAGAGTATGGTCACCAAATCTTGAAACTCTAGAGGAAAACCCACCTAAAAACTCTACGAACAACCTCATGCCATTAGAGGAATGCTAGAGGTTGGTGAATGGAGAAGTTTCAAACTTCATTGGTAGTTTCTTTTAATTTCTTAAAATATTATATCAATGTGAATGAATCTAAAGAAATATTTTTATGACATTATTTTAGCTATACTTTTGAGTAGCAATTTTGTAATTTTAATTTAATAAGTTGTTATTTAGATTTTTTCTTTAGTATTCTTATTGTTCCTACAAAAGTATATGTCTTAATTCGAAATCCTAAATGATGTAGCCTCTACTTCAATTTTTGTATTCAAGCTATTACATACGTGTAGTTACCTAATATAAAATTAGATTTTGAAAAACTATAGGTTTATTATTTATTAAATTTATTTAGCTAAAATTGACAGTTTCAATAAAAAAATCAAAATAAATCATTCTTGAGGAAATTAATTAATAAATCTAATGTGTTATAATTACTGAAACATTAATATGATGTAAAAAAAAAAAAAGAGTTTCTTGTAATTTCACATATAAGTTGTATAATTTATGTTATTTAATTAAGCTAATTTAAAGGGTTTTGGGAAAAAAAAAAAGTTAGTTAAGGGGTAAAATGTAAGTTAGAAAAAATATGCAATGAAGGAGTTAAACCTTGAAAATTTTGAAAATCTAAGAATGTACTATTCTAGACATATAGAAATTCTTGTGTAATTATTTGAGCTTATGTACTATTTATTGCATATATATAGCTTATAATTAAGCAAAATATGTCCTAAATATGTAATTATGTCATAAATTAGACATTTATAGTACATGCCAATCTAGATGTGATAAATTACTATACTGAAAATACTAATCATTTTAGGAAATAATGGAGAATGTGAAGGTCCTTTGAGTATTTATCTTAGTGTAAACTAATTGAGGAGTTTATAATAATATAAGGATAGTTTATTATCACAATAAGGTAATTTTGTATTTTACATGGCTTAGAAGTCAATGAATAGGTAGGAAACACGTTCTCATCAATATTGATTGAGTATGAAAATGTAACGATTGTTGAGTATTTAAGTGAAAGTAGACTAAAGAGAGTTTAGTATAATATAAAAGGTAAA
The DNA here is from genome assembly GCA_024138015.1 of Lumnitzera littorea. NCBI lineage: Eukaryota > Viridiplantae > Streptophyta > Magnoliopsida > Myrtales > Combretaceae > Lumnitzera > Lumnitzera littorea. The sequence goes on along the minus strand of JAMXBB010000009.1, from coordinate 103,820,110 downwards.
TGACATGAAAAGGGTATTCTAGTAATTTCATAGATCTAGTTAGTAGTGTTACTTATAGTTAGATAACTCTTAGAATAACAATCATAATAGTAAATGGAATGCGAAAATCTAATAAGGAATGAAAAAAATTATGACTGTTGGAAGATCATTAACATATAATCAACAAAATGAATTACAAGTAACAATGTTCATGGATAAGATGTTGAGACAACTTAATTATGAGGTTTAAATATTCGAGGTGAAGTAGAACTATGTATTATTGCAATAGGCTTATGTCTAGTCAATATTTCTTTGTTAATTGTGATTGAATGTTTTTGTTGGAGAATAAAATGTCTTATAACTCGCTTGCTCTTGTCTATAGCTTCATGATTGGCTCATTAAGCAAATTTTAGGAACAATCATTACTCAAAACATCTTTGAAAGCATGAAAATTGAACAAGATTTTACTTAAGTGAACTTTAGTACAAGGTCTTACATCATAATGATGAACCTAGTATATGATGCTATGCTTAGCTTAACTAAAATTATACTTAGCTTATGGCATGTGATTCATGCTTGGTTGAGATATGATTTAAAACATAAATGGCATGATACAATACAAAAAGGACTAATACTTTAGATTTTACCCGAAAAAACAAGATTTTAGTAAAAGGAAAGTACTTAGTTTAAAAACCTGAGTTTTCAAGCATATATAACTACAATGAACTGAAAACTCTACTATGACTAAGCTAGCTTTATTGGGTCTTAACTAGGCTAACCTTAGGGGTTCTACTCGATAGCTAGATTTATGGATTTTGTATCTACATGTTAGGTGATGTTAACTAACTAAATGTGACTAAGATATTGATCAGTGTATGTTACATGCATTAGCATGGCATGCTTCTTCTTTATGGTTGTTTTGATATGGATATATTGCATTGCTAGAATATTTGCATGTACTTGTTTTATGTATTGTAAAGCGTGTTATTTTTTGCATTAACTTAGCTCAATAGTGAGTTGATGGGATATTCATTTTCCTCATAGATGAATGAAGATTAAAGGCTGTCACCATGGCTAAGGGATTTTAAGAGCACTAGGGGTCAATAGCTCTACTAAAGTTCATGTTGTGTTTTATAAATAAGAAAAAAGAATCTATGCATAATTAGATTCTTTTCTAAAAAAAAAAAAAGTTATATAATTGTGACTCATTTGTATATGCCCATTTCTTTATGAATTATATTATCTTGTAAGTTTGGGACATAGGCCCCAATAATTTTAAAGGTTGTTTAGGTAAAAAGTAATTATGAGTGTGACAATACTCTTAATTTATATAATAAAAAAGTGTAAGAAAATAAGAAAAATGCTTTCTTTTTTAGGCTCACAAGTACCTCAAAATATCATTGATAATTTTCTTTCAAGCTTGTCCATGCCATATGTGAGAGATTTGGTTTTCTTATCTCCATTAAGCATCTCTTTTACCTTTCCTACTAATATTGGTTTTAGAGTTTGGGACTCAAATTTACATTACAATATTCAAGGTTATCAAACTAATAAATCTACCTAAACGTATTAGAGGGTCTATAAAATGGAAATATGGAATCGAAATATTCAAATATAAGTTTTTACAACCAATGTAAAGTAACATTTCAAATTATAGATATACTTACAATAGTTATATAAAACTTGAAACACATGATGGGAATAAATAAGCTAATTTTTTTCCATAAAAAGTTATTGATATGTAATCAAATACACATAGAAGAAAGATAAGCAAAGTTTAAACTAAATTCTTTTCTCAATATTTGTTTGAAAATATAGATGATTTGAAGACAACCAAATTTTTCATCTCATTTTGAGTTCTTGTTAACATAAATTGAAATAAATATATTTCTTAGCAAACTTTACTATTAGAGTTGGAACTTGAATGAAGGCTACAACCACCACTGAACAAGGGACTAAGACACAAAGAAAGAGGAAAAAAAATGGGAATGAGATAAGGAAGATAATATAGTGCCCTATCAGTCGATGGGCTTATAAAAGCCTAATTATATTTTTTATTTTTTAGCCCATGCAAATTAAATAAGTATAATCGATAAACTAAATTAAAAATGTGAGTTTCTATTGAGTTTAAGATGTATGTAAGCTCGTTATTTTCCTAAAATCTATATAAAAACAATTTTATGCTCAAGCTAATTCAAAGAACATCCTAAAATAATAAACTCGTATAATCATATTGGTGGATTCATAATTTTGACAACAACTACTATAAATATACAAAAATGGCTTTATAAAATATCCAGCTTTTGTTATTTTATATGCATTTAAGTTTTTATCTTTAAAACTATGCATTTAAGTCCTTAAATCTTTAAAAAAGGTGCATGTAAATTTCTATATGGCAATTCTCTCTTAAATTAATACAATTTTTTAGTTTTCTTTTTTCATTATTAAAAGAAAAAAAATGGTAAAATAGGTCTGAATACATAATGTTAAAGATAGGAAAGTTAAGCACGCATGAAGTCAATGAAATAGAGTACATTTGTAATAGTTTACCCTTTAAATAATGTGTAAATATACTTATGCATTGTGACTTGTATTGTGACTTTTAATGTGCCAGTTGTCTAATATAAAATTGTATGTCCTTGAATTAGTCTATAAACCCCTATGAATCTTTAAGTAAGATTTGACATTGATAAGAAATTTTCATAAGATATTCCCTAGGATCAACAAATTAATTAACTCAATAACTAAAATAATAAGATGGAAAACCTAAATTCGAGTCCTAAAACCCAAAACGATAAATCAAAATATAATCCAACCCATGTAATTTAAGAATCCTAAATTAAAAATTCTAATTCTAAGACCTTGATGGCCTTATTGAAGTAAATACCCTAACAAGACCCAAGATCCATTATATATTACCGAAAATTAACATTCTCTATCTAAAAATACCAATAAAGTTAATTTAGCTAAATTAAATTCTAATGTGTCTTCACATAATCAAGCATCAATAGCCTATATAATTAATAAACAGTGTTGATTGAGCTGATTATACCCTAAACAACCCCCATATGGCATTACATACAACTTCAACACCACTAAACAAACTACTCATTAAGCATTAGTTAAACTAGATACTAATTAAATGCCCATTTGATACCTTACACAACTCGACGGTAAAAAAAGATATGGCACTTTTACATTTACCAAAATTTTTCTTATTTAACCTAGGCACATTATAAGCTCATTTCCCAACTTGAAAAGAAATGTCCTCACAATACCCTAACGGCTTGTTTTGTCTCTTTCATCCTTAGCTTGTTTTGTTGACCATCCCTTCCCGTTCTCTCTAATTTTGCTTTTAAATTCTCTAACTTGACACACCAACTCCCAAAAAAATAAACACCTAAGCACATAAACCTACCTTGGCCTAGAACACCACCATCCACTACCCTTTTCAACTACTCAATAACAACCACCAGCTACCACTTCAAACACCATACAAACCACCAAAAAATACTCCTCACCAACTAAGGAAATCTATTCCTCATTCCACTTAAAAACCAAACATCCTTACTAGAAACCTACCCACCAAGTTACATCTAAACCTCAAAAAGGAGGACCAATCTAGGAGAAATACAAGAAGATTCGATTGAGGCTAGGAAAAGGGAAAATGGAAGCCTTCTTAGAGGGAATAACACGTATGAGCTTGGATATAAGGAGCCTTATACAAGAAGGTTGCATGCTAAAGGAACTCAACATCTTATTAATAATATAACACTCTTCTCATTTAGTTACTTCCCTTCTTGTATTCTCTTGAAGATAGATTGTATTAGAAGATGGTCTTATATAGGATGATTATTGTACATAAATTGTTCCTGTAATCTTTAGCCTACACATGTAATATCAGCAATTTGTAATTATGATGTAAAAATGGAAGATAGATATATTCTTGTGATATTGAAACATTGCTTATGGATAGTAGATGTTTAACAACAAGGAAACCAAATCCTCTAGAACATGATATAGTAGCTAAAACTTAAAGATGATAGTCTTAGATTCATATTGACTTTTGATGAGTGATCTTAGTTTAAATCAACATATGAAATCATTTAAAGATAGTGATAAATTAGTAGATGATTTTTGAAAGGCTATCGTAAAGGCCCATTAAACTAATACCATTAAAGAAGGGTTGAATTTGGTCATACTTTATTTTTAGCCCCCAAAGTCAATTAAGAATGATTAGTAAGTGATTAGGACTTAAATAAGTATGTTGGACAATAATTTAGGGCCTTATGTTAAAAAGCAGGCTTTAAGCAACTAGAGGCCTTAGAAAATCAAGTTAGCCTAAGTTCACTAACCAAATTAGTAGTTGGACCTAATCTTTAATTGTTAACTAAAAGCCCAATAAGACTTGAGAAGTGATTACAAAGGCCTATTTTAACCTCAAACTAAAAAAGAAAGCCTTAAAATTGGTAAAATAAACCCTAAAATACCTAAAGGACTAAAAAGACTACTTGAGTTAAACACTTAGATGAACTTATCCAATTTCTTAAGTGTAAACATCTAACATGCCAATAAAGGATAAACCTTAGCTAGAAATGAAAATTACAAACTTAGGCTAGCAAATAATATCAAGAAACAATATAACAAGCCCAAATATAAGCCCCACAAGTAGATCCAGTCATACCTAAAATTTCAGGCCCATAAAACCAAGATGGACTACATCATGTGAAAGTATGTTAGAAATCCTATGAATTAATTATAACAATGTAAAAAATGGAGTTAAAATAAGAAAGTTATGATCAATATACAAAACTAGCTGTAATAAGGAAACACAGCAAATTTAAGTTAGGTATTTAGATATTTACCACATACTTACTAGTATTGTTATTATTTTATTATCAAGCGATCTTCATATCGATTTAGAGTTGCTAGAGCACTACTACGATCCATTGGCACCATGGCAATGTGAGTATTCAAATGATTACTACACTTGCTTATGTTTGTAATTGTAGTTGCACTTGCACTTTAATTTGATGATAATTAATAATTAGATGTTTAGGGATTTAGATGATATGCATGTGACTAATTACTGTATGCTTGGTATAAGATATCTTAATATATATTAAAAAAATCGAATTGATTGATACATTAGAGTGACATTATTAAGGTTGTAACCATCTATAAAATTGGGTTGGCTACCTAAATGAACCAGACTTAACCACATTTAACTCATTAATAAAGATCATATAAATCATAGATTACATATTCATAGAAGGTCGACAACATCATACAATTAGAAAGGAAGGGTCTAGTGAGGGTTTAGATATTATAATATATTTTAATTGAGTTTTGGTGCAACATGGCCCTACCCAATCCATGGGAACTGATTGGTGTTGGAAGACTTGGCCTACCTAATTAAGGCTAAGTTCAAAAGGCCACTATTCAAGGGTGAGTGAAACTACATATGCTCCCTACATCCATACCTTTGGCAATCAGAGTTATAAATTGAGAGTAAAGAAAACAAAAAAGAAAAATCTTGATTATATTATGAGATCACTTGGTGCTTCTGAGGCATAAGTAATTAGAACCTAGGGTTGACATGTGGAACATTTCTTAACCTAAGCAATAGAGGGCATTAAATTTGTGCTATATAAAGTTTATAGGTTGACTATGTACATTGTTTTATTACATATGCTTGATCATGCATTCATGTGGATGTTAATTAACTTGCTTACAATTACTTAAATGGTACAGTATGAGCAATATTTTACTGTACTAGTTGTAGCTTAGACTCTTACAGTATTTCATTGTTGTAGGAGCCATTATGGTTAGTTATGGGTAAAGCAATGCCCTAAGTTAGTAGCTAGGATTATTAAGAAGAATAAGTGAGACAAGAACATGATGGAATATTTATAATTATATACTATCAGATTATGTTTTGTTGATTGATAGAAAACATAGAGACTAATTTTTATAGGGAGAAAGGGAATACACAATGGTGGTCTCCATTATGTTATTATTATTGTAGTAGCTAGAGACTATAATGGGAGATCCATGTCATATACTATTATGAAATAATATTTTATGTTATATTTTGGTTGTATCTAATATTGCTTGATATAGAACATCCTAAAGTATAACTTAGAGTAAGAGAATGCCTTGTACATGGTACCAAAGGTCTTAGATTAATTCTGGGGTTAATCATGTCTTCATACAATGTATAGTGAACTACTACTACAATGGTACCCCTCGAGGCACGCACAATCTATGTGATAATGTTGAATTATTTATTGCATATGAATTATGAAACAAGTTAAGTGTAGACTTATGCTCAATAGAATATTTACCCCTCGAGGCACACACAATCTATGTGATAATGTTGAATTATTTATTGCATATGAATTATGAAACAAGTTAAGTGTAGACTTATGCTCAATAGAATATTGAATGAATTTTATGTTTTGCATAATTTGATAAACTACATATTATATGGAGTGTACAACTGGTATTAAGTTATGTATATATCATTATGTTAAACATATTATATCGTTTCCATAATCAAATCTAAGAAGTTTAAGGTTTTTCCTTCGTGAATTTTTAAGAAGAGAGAAAACCAATTTAAGGAAATTCTTAAGTGTGGGAGTTGTCTAAATTTCAAGGGCATAGAGTAGTATAGGGCATTTGTAGATATAACATAAATTCTAAAGCAAATAAATTCCTATATGAGTAAAGTAAAAGACTTAATTTAGTAATAGACATTGTAATATATCAAAAAATATTTAAAAAATAAAGGCATTTTGGCATTTCAAAACTTGCTAAAGCCCTACTCCTTTATACCTTCCTCCTTTTGTAAAAACCTTAGTATTTACCAAATAAGGCTTAATCTCCACTATTTGTGTACAAATATAGACCAGCCACCTTAAACCTAACCAAAAGAGGAAAACAAGAGGTGATTAAGATAAAATTCTTGAGAAATCAACTCAAGGAAATTCATATTAAGCCTCCTAGCACCCTAAATCCTCTTGCTTCTTGTTGATTTCAACTTCTTACTAAATACTTTTAAGTGGAGACATTTGGTTTTCTTCATTAGTAGTTTATTCAAGTATTGAAGGTGAGTTTCATGAAAGATTTCATGAATTTAGCTTGATTCTCAACCGAAGACTTTGTTTTAGAGATGTTATAGTTTAGTATTGTTAAGAATTTAATCTAAAACTAAAGATATGCAGTTATCAGTGCTAAAGAGCATGACTATCAAACTTCTCTAAGTGTTTGAACTATTGCTAATGTTATAAGCCCTCACTCTTAGTTTTGAATCTTCTAAAGAATTGCTAATATTGGAGTTGAAAATTTGAGTTTGTAGTTGAGTTATAGTGTTGAGAATCATTGGAATAACATGCTTTAGGTGTTATTTGAAAGTGTATGAGTTTTGACAAGTTTTGATTCGTAGTAGGAAGTTCTATAAATTTGCATAACAAACGCAAGGTGTCTAGATGCCTTGCACACTAACTCCCGAATGCTAGGCCACTATAAGTGGTAGAAGTTTAGCATCTGGACACTGTACCTTATTCAAAATCCTTTTGTTTTGCAAGGATCTCTCCAACCTTTTATCACTTAACTAACTCCTTGTTTAGCCTCTCTACTTCCAAAGGATTTAATCTTTATTATAAAAATTGGAGTTTTAGAAATATTTCCAAGGATTCAATTAAGAGACTAAAGAGAGGAAGTAGGAAGTAGCTACCTATTTGATTGAAGCTTTTGGTTGGATCTAATTGAGTAATATGATTGTAGACTTAAGAATAATTAATAAAGACTAATTTGTAAGCCAACTAACCATTGATAGTAGTTAGTGAAAAACCTTATAATTGCCTATTTAATAAAGAGACAAAGGAACTAAGTGATGTAAATCATCTTTTGGGTCAAATACTTAGATTCATTTAACTTTGGATCATCCTGCTAATTTTTTAATATGCATAGTGACTCAAGTACGTGGTATGTGTTTTTCAATTGTGTATATTAGGTTAGATGAAGTAACTTGACTAAATCATATGTCGCCTTTAATAACATTGTGGTGTTGTTTATTCTTTCCCAGCCCATCCTTCTGTATAGGGGAAAATTGTTGATCATATAAGGAGATTCCTTAGTAGACATGCATATGGATCCCTGCAACTAAATCTAGTGTTTCATAGTTCTCGGTCCCTAAGTATTAGTCATGTAACCTTTACTATATTATATGGTAGTAATTTAATTATACTATACTATATCTACTTATATATATAAGAGATCTTGATGTAACAAGGTCATGAATACTCCTTTGTTGTTTATCGGCTAAACATAAGATAATAACTTGTTCATTATTTATTTTTGCATTTTAAGCATGTATCATACGTTGTTTGGTATCCGCATGTGCTTGCATACTATGTATTGGGATTTGTCTCATTGTTTTCTTTTTCAAGCATAAGTAGTGATAATTATGTTATATAAGAATAACCTTTTGTTAACGAACTAGAAGAAAAGGATGGTGTAGGTTATCAATATTTCTATGGTGACTAGAGGCTTGATGTGTTTTCTTTGGAATTTGAAGAATGGATTATATTTTGGAAACTTGGTTACTTTTGTGGATGTTTATGTACTGCATTACTAGTTTACTTTGTAGTTAGTCGTTTTGTAGAGCTTGTAGACTTCTTGAAGACTTTTTGTTACTTGTAGTTATGGGAGTGTATAAAACTCCTTTGAAGTATGATATAACTTGTGATAGTATGTATGAACTCCCTTTGTGAAGAGATGATGACTAATTAAATGTTATGATCTTTTGGTATATTTTAGATAATGTTGTTGTTTTCAGTACATTTGGTTTCTAAAACCTTAGCATACACTTGGTTAGTAAGGATATATAATGGGTTGTAATGTCAATAAGGTTCCTAAGGCATTACAATTTATGTGGTATAAGAGCTAAGGTTTGTAGATCATATATGGGTTTAGGTTAGAAATTAAAATAGAATTAAGATGGAGATCATAATGACATAAGTGGTTGATCTAAGTAGTCTTAGGCATTTGATCATAGGTACCCTAAGGATTGTAGTTGCTAGTATCTAAGTTGTTGGTCATGAAACGAACTAAGAAGTAACCTTATAAGCAAAGGTTGTGGTCTCGTGTGATATGATTTAGGTGCTATGGTTGTTGTGGTTGCTAATTAATGCGTTTTATGTTTTGTTACCCTTAGTTACTTTTTGCTTACTTGTTGTTAAGTAACATATCCTTCCTTAATCTTGTTCTTCCTACTATTATATCTTAACTTCTTTTCCTCATTTGTAGTATGCATTCCAAACGAATTTCTGGTCTTGGCTCCACTTTAAGTAGAAGATAGGATGCCCTTAGAGATAGGTACCCTCTAAGGCAGCCCTATTAAAGGATCCTAGAAGATAAGTAAGTCAAGGGAAGGTTGAGTCTAGGGGACAAGAGGGTCAAAGATAGATGCCTAAGACTACTAGACAACTATTGGAAATTGTGAATCAGCTAATTGGGGCTATACTCCAACAATACACCATTGCCATTCGAGAGAGGATCATTAATCTTGACAAGTTTAACCGATTGGTGGAGAGCTTTGATACCAAATGAGAGGATCCCCTAGCTGTAGACAGGTAGATTGGTAGTATTGAGGGGTCCTTCAATGTCTTCCACATACCCAATATGAGGAAGGTTGATTATGCACTTATTTGTTAAGGGGTGTTATAGCATCTTAGTAGGTTGCTGAGCCTAAGAGAGAGATTGGACTTGTAAATTAGTGAGGGCTTAGAAATATGTTCTACACCAAGTTCTTCCTAGTGAGCATCAAGGATTGTATGCAAAATGCATACTTCAATTACTAGCAAAGCAACCATAGAGTTGATGAGTATGAGGCTGAATTGAGTCGTTTATTTAAGTTCTTGACACTTACTCTATAGGCTGATGATGGGGCCAAAGCCTATAGATTTATGAGTAGCTTAGAGTCAAAGCTTCAATATGTGGTAGATGCCTTCCAATTGGGGACTTATGCTAAGAATGTTTAAAAGGCTTAACACATGGAATAGATTTTAAAGAAGAAGGAGGAGAAATTGGCTAAAAAATCTGATTCCTCATTAAGAGAGAGACCCACTCTAAAGATCACAATTCAAGGCAAAGGAAAGAAGCCCCATTTGATGTTGATTAAGGCACCCCGTACTATTTAAACCATACTTACGACTACTTTTGCACCTCTATTGCTAGTTTCCACTATTTAATGCTTATGGTGCTTTGGACCCCATGAGGTTAGAGAGTATAGGTGGCCAACTGGAACATGTTTCTCTTATGGTAAGATGGGCCATACTAATAAGGTATATAGTGAGAAGTTAGTCCCTATGCGTTTCTGCTATATTTGCAAATTGAGAGGAAAACTTGAAGGAGGGTTAGCCAAACTTGTATAACAGGGAGCGACGCCATTAGCTAGAGCTTAACCTAGATGACCCTAGCTTAGTAGCCCGCTTCAAAGGGCCCTAGCTAGAGTTTCAACCATTCATGCCTTCCATTAGTAGCACCAGGACACTCCTAATGAAGATACCATAATAGGTATATTCCCTGTTCGTTCTTGCACTTATGTGCTATTTGGTATGGTTACCTCACATTCCTATATTTCTAATTTGTTTATGCAAACTTGCAGCTTAATTTATGAGTGTTTGTCTAAATCCTTTAATGTATGTACACCTTTAGGAGCCAATCAAGCCTTAGAAAGGATTTGTAAGGATGTTCATGTGGAGATTGAGGGTATAGAGATGCCAACTGATCTTTTTGTACTTGAGATGTTAGATTTTTATGTGATTTTAAGGGTTCATTAGTTGTCAAAGTATCAGGCCAGCATTGATTATCATAACATGGCAATTGGCTTTTGATGGTGATACCTTTGATTTTAAGCTAGAAGTCTAAAGACTAATGAGTCTAGCCATATATGAGTTGTAGAGTAAGAAGACGATAGCTACGGTATTGATTGAATCTAGTAAATCGATGAAGTTAAAGCAAGTGAGTATAGTGAAAGAATATTTGAAAATTTTCCTTAAAGAGATACTTAGTTTACCACCCAAGAGGAAGATAAAATTTTGTATTAATTTGGTGCCAGATATCGTTCCCATTTCCAAACAAGAGTATATAATGGTGCCAAGGGAGTTGGTTGAGTTGAAAATCTAGCTTTAGGATCTTTAGGAAAAGGGATTTATCAAGCAAAGTACCTTACCATAGGGAGCTCCAATCTTATTTGTTAAAAAAAAGGATGGAAATATGAGGCTTTGCATTAACTATAGAGAGTTAAATAAAATCACTATCAAGAACAAGTATCCTCTTCCTAAGATAAACGATTTGTTTGATCAATTATAAGGAGCCTAAGTGTTTTGGAAAATTAACTTGAGATCCAAGCACCATCAGTTGAAGATTAAGGAGGAAGACATACAAATGATCGCTTTTAGGATAAGGTATAGGCACTTCGAGTTCCTTATGATGCCTTTTGGGCTAACTAATGCCCTAATAGCCTTCATGACTTGATGAACCAAGTGTTAAAAGACTTCTTATATAAGTTTATTATTGCATTCATAGATGATATTCTGGTCTATTCTAATAGCAAAGAGGAGCATCAAGAGCATCTCAAACTACTTTTGGGCAGAATGAGGGATGAGGTTGTTTGCTAAATTTTCTAAGTGTGAATTTTAGTTTTAATCAAGTAGTATTCTCGGTTCGTATAGTGGACAAGAATGGGATTTCAACAGATCCAGCTAAGGTTAAAATAGTGGTGGATTAGAAAAGGTTGAAATCAATAACCAAGATTAGAAGCTTCTTGGGTTTAGTAAGTTATCATATAAGATTTATTTAGGGCTTTTCGAGTTTAGTAACACCTCTTACTAGACTAACCAAAAAGGGTATGAAGTTTGAATGGGATGATCAATGTGAGTCCAACTTTTAGAGATTGAAAGAAAAGTTGGTTACAGCTTCGATGTTGACTTGTCAAAAGTAGAAAAGAGTTCACCATATTCAGTGATGCATCTAGTCAAGAATTGGGTTATGTCTTGATGTAAGATGGAAAGGTGATTGCTTATGCCTCCAGACAATTGAAACCTTATGAAAAGAACTATCCTACTCATGATTTAAAGTTAGGTGTTGCTATATTAGCACCTAAATTGTTGAGACACTATTTGTATAGTGAAAAGTGCAAGATCTTTACTAATCACAAGAGTTTAAAGTGCATATCCACTCAAAAGGAACTGAACATGAGATAGCGTAGGTGGTGGAAGCCAATCAAGGACTATGATGTGTTTATTCAAAACCATCCAAGAAAAGCAAATGCTATGGCTAATGCACTTAACAAGAACAAGCAATTTAACATTGCTACTTTAATCACTACTTAGAAGCACTTACTCAAGGACATGTGCAAGATGGATTTGGAGATAATAACTAGAGAAATGGGAGTAAGATTAGCAAGTCTGTGCTTTCAGCTAACTCTAGTGGATCGAATTAAGGCAGTACAAGACTAGGATGTTGAAATTCAAGATTTAAAGATTAGGGTAGAGCAAGGTATGGCATCCAAGTTTAGGGTTGACCCTAAAGGAATCTTGAGATTCAAAAATAGGTTGTGTGTACTAAGGGAATCAAATTTGAAGACAGAAGTGTTGGCAAAAGCTCACTTATCGACGAATTCAATGCATCCTGGGGGTACTAAAATGTATAAAGACTTTAAGAGTCATTATTGGTGGAGAAACATGAAGTGAGTCACAGTAGAATTGTTTCACAATGCTCGACATGTCAAAGGGTTAAGTTTGAGCACAAGAAGCTAGTGAGTGAATTATAGCCTTTACCAGTGCTTGAATAAAAGTGGAAGCAATAGCCATAGACTTTATGACCCATCTCCCAAGGACCATGAGAAGCATGACGTAGTTTAGGTTATAGTTGATAAATTAACAAAGTTAGAACTCTTTATTCCAATCAAAATCAATTACACTTTAGAAAGGTTAGTTAAAGCTTATATTAAGGAAGTAGTCAGATTACATGGTACGTATGTAACAGTAACTTCGAATCGAGATACCCAATTTGTAAGAAAGTTATGGGAGAAGTTTGCAAAAAGAGATGGACACTAAACCTTAATTCAGTATAGCTTTTCATCCTCAAACTAATGGACAATCTAAGAAGACTATTCTGATACTTAAAGATATATTGAAGGCTTACATGCTTAATTTTAGTGACAATTGGGACTAACACCTTCCTTTAATATAGTTCTCCTACAATAACAATTACCAAGTGATGATTCAAATTGTGCCCTTTGAGCCCTTGTATGGAAAGAAGTGTCAATCACTTATCTATTCAGATGAAGTAAGAGAAAGACAATTTTTGGGGCCTAAATTGGTGCAAGCAATGGTTGACAAGCTTAGAATGATCAAACAAAAGATGCTAGTAACTCAAAGTAGACAAAAAAAATTATGTTTACAAGAGGAGAATACCCTTGGAGTTTCAAGTTGGTGACCAAGTCATGTTAAAGATATCCCCTATCAAAGGCATAGTTAGATGCGAGCTAATAGGCAAACAGAATCCTAGCTATATAGGCCCATTTGAGGTGATTGAATGAATTGGGAAGGTAGCCTACATATTAGCCTTGCCAATAGAATTGGAAGGAGTGCACAATATATTTCATGTATCATTGCTGAAGAAGCCCATACCCAAGTCGGATTAAAGGCCAAAAGGCTTAGAAATGCTCATTGTGGATTTTGAATATTTGGACTTACAAGAAAATCTCACCTCAAGAGAGAGACCTCTTAAGATAATAGATAAAAAGATTCAAGAACTAAGGAGAAGTTTGATTCCTTATATGAAGGTGTAATGGGAAAATCACTCAGAGCATGAAGCCACCTAAGAGTTATAGGAAGAAATAAAGTGGAAGTACCTAGAATTGTTTTTGAGTTCATGTAAACTTTCAAGATGGAAGTTTCTTAAGGAGGGGAGGACATAATATATCAGAAAATGTTTTCCAAAAATAAGGGTATTTTAGGCATTTAAAAACTTACTCTAACCCTATACCCTTAAACTTGCTTCCTTTTGCTAAAATCCTAGTATTTACCAAATAAGGTCCAATCTCTACTCTTTGTGTAGAAACTTTGGGCAACCACCTTAAACCTAACCAAAACAAGAAAACAATAGGTGATTAAGGTAAGACTCTTGAAGAATCAACTTAATAAAATTCATATCAAGCCTCCTAGCACCCTAAATCCTCTTGTTTCTTGTTGATTTCAGCCTCTTACTAAGTGTTTTCAAGTAGAGACCCCTATTTTTTTTTTTCCTTCATTAACAACTCATTCAAGTATTGAAGGTAAGTTTCATGAAAGATTTCATGACTTTAGCTTGATTTTGAGCTAAAAACTTTGTTTTAGAGAAGCTATACTTTAGTGTTGTTGAGGATTTAATCTAAAAATGAAGATTATATGTAGTTATTGGTGGTAAAAGGCTTCACCGTTTGTCTTCACCAAGTATATGAACTATTGTAAGTGAGTGTTATAAGCCCTAACTCTTAATTTTGAATCTTGCAAAAAATTGCTAATATAGGAGTTGAAAATTTGAGTTTGTAGTTGTGTTATAGTGTTAAGAATCATTGGAATAATGTCCTTTAGGTATTATTTGAAAGTGTATGAGTTTTAAGAAGGTGCTAGCCAAAAAAGAACTTTTAATTTAAAGTGCAATGTTCTAAAAATTTGCAAAATAGAACCAAGACTTACAAATGCATTGCATACGTTCTGGACACTAAGTCTTATACACTAACGTCTAGACATTAGGCCATTGTAAGTGGTAAAAGCTTAGCATCCGAATGCTATCCTCTACAACATCTAGACACTGTGCCCTATTCAAAATGCTCTTGTTTCCCAAGGATCTTTCCAACCTTTCATTGCCTAATCAACTTCTTATTAGCCACTTTGCTTCTAAAAGATTTTATCTTTATTCTAAAAATTGGAGTTATAGAAGTATTTCCAAGCGATTCAATTAAGAGACTAAAAGGAAGAAGTAGGAAGTAGCTACCTATTTGATTGAAGCTCTAGGTTAGGTTTAATTGAGTATTTCTCTCATAATTATTCATAAAGTTAGGATGAGCACATAAAAGAAAATTCACTTGTAAGGATGTTAATATGATTATGTATGTAAATTACCTAGTTATAATACAAAATGTGAAGGTTCAAGCAACAAACTATATATCACCTTGTTACAATTTTTAGAATTTTACAATAAGTAGTCCAAATATAATTGATACTATTCTTTAGGAATAATTGTAAAAGGTAGATAAGCAACAATCTAGTAGGGTAATATTAGGTAAATTGTCAGTTATGACATTAAACTAAATGTTCAATGAAACCTTGTTAAATAAGAGAAAGAAAAAATGTCTTTTAAAGGTAATAAATTTAAACATCTTGTTAAGCAAGTCAGGAAGAAGTAACAAGTTGGGAAAACTTATTGACCAAGTTTGAAGAAATGTCTTTGAACGCAAAAAGATGTTTTCAAAGACAATAAGTTTGAATGAATTGTTCTACAAAATTTTGTAGAATAATTTTTTTTTTATGCCAAAAGGACTCTTAGCTCAAACAAGTGTGTTACTTCAATCTTTTGGCATATGTTTCATTATGTTGTGTGATTTAGATCGATTGGTAGCTATTGTAGTCCTAATTTAATGCTTGAAATTCATTTTCCTGAGGATTATGACTCAGGATTGTTTTGAAATATAATAGTGATTGAAGTAATACTTGATCAACTAGTTTTGGTTTCAGCATAATCAAGCCTAAATATTTTCAATTATTCTATCTTTCTTTCTCTCACAAAATATCTAAAAATACCATCTCCTTTTATATTCTTAGTGTTGTTTAGAAGCTCTAAATATTGGCTATCCAAGTTCTCAGATTTTGTTGTATTCTTAGAGAGTCTCACACTAATCAAATCCTTTAACAAAATCTATAAGGGAAGCATTAAATTCTCCATGAAATGTGATTTATCATGCCTCTAAATTATCATTTTAGATTTTATATTCATCAATTATAAGCCCACTTTCTTTCTTAATAGAGTTTATATTTGTAGTAAGATAATATGAACAAAAGTGATAAGAAAAGGTATGAAGGGTAAATTTCAACAAACTTCATTTAGACATACAAAATTAACTTACAATAATTTGTTTGTTTAATTTTCCAGTTACTATAAGCAAGTAGAAAATAATGTCCATTTTCTTGAATTTGACGTAGGTTTGATTTTATTAGAAGAAGCAATTTACCATAACTTGGTATTTTTTTGTCATTTGTAATTAAAGATGTGAGTAATAAAATTATTGACTTTAGATGCATAGTTTGTAGGAAAAAAGAATATGTTTTCATGTATTAGAATTTACTTGGAATTTATAAGCCACTAGGTATTAGTACTATTGAAGTTCTTCTCATAAGCAACATAGTTTCTATAGTCCTAAGTTGCAAAACAACAATGTATACAAATAAAAATTTTATTCCATTTCAATGGTAGACAAAAGATGCTTCTTTTTGTGAATGTGATTTTATTAAATACAGATGTGACTTCATAAGTATAGGAAGACCTATTTATGATGGTCTTTTGGAGTAACAACTAAAAGTTAAAATATGTGTATATATATATACATCATTCTTAATAGATCTAATCAAGTAAGCCAGCTATTAAATTGAATGTATATTTCTAATGAAATATCCTAACAAATGTAGAAAATTACTTAAAAATAATAAATGAAATAATAATATTTGGCTAAATTTGAATCGCTTGCTATTGGACTGTCATAAGGCTCTAGTTAATAGACACTTGTTTAATCAATGGCCAGATTACATTCCCATGCCTCTCATTCCGCTGGTGAAACCTCTTCGATTTAATTTTATGTGCTCATATTTGATTTCATAAGAACTAGAAGGAGATCCAGCAATCATCCTAACAATGTAGTTTTTTTTTTTTTTTTTTTTTTTTTTTTTGCTGATAGAAGGTTTTAGATATAAATCCCTTAGACCCGCACCGACTTAATTTAGCCTTAGGCCGACTTGCTTAGGTTCAGGCTTGATGTGATTTGTCTTTGACCAACCTAATTTACTCTATGGCTAATCTATCCAATCTCACATCCAACTAATATAAGGGTTAAATAGGCTTCATGACACATACCACACTGATCCTGACCTAACCTCAAGTTTAGTACCATGGAAAATATTATTGGATAAAGCTTGACTCGATTAATAACCAAATCCCTAAATTCTTGAGACTCGACTATTGACATAACCCCCACTCTTCGAGCTTGGTGGATACCTTAACATATAGACATGCTCCTAGATTCTTTTCGACTCTCCTCTATAAATAGCAAGATGCCACCAACAATAAACCATCTTCACACATATCATAACTCCTAAGTTATTTAGCTCTTTTACATTCGTATATACCAACGTTTTCTCTCTCAAACATCAACTAACTTAAATATCGGAGTGATCACGTCAGATAATATCTCAATGCCTTTTATTGTATTCTATCTTACAAGCCCACAACCAACTATACCAAGGCCTAACACATCTCACTCTACTAGTAAAATCCTTCTAACGATAGTTGAAACAACAAATTGCATGCTCTCACTATTGTCATAACAACCACTGTTTCTAATGTACTACAAAACCATTACATGCTCATCCAACCTATGCAAGTGCAAAAGCACCTATTTAAATAGTCGATTGATGTCATGTTACAAAGCTTCAATAACAAGGTTGTGAAGGAGACCAATCGAGCCGAATTTTTAGTTTGATTTATTTAAAAGCTATCGAGTTTGAACTAAATCTAGTTTTATTGAGTTGAAAAAATTATAGGATTTAGCTTGATAAAGAATGTAAAAATGATTAAGATAAACTTTGCTTTGACATAAACTAGCATGAGTTTCCACCCTTAAGCTACACTCCGACATTTAAAAACAAAATATTTCCCACTTAATTCTTAGATAAGTAGTATACCTATATGTAAGTTATTCAATTAATGAATTAAATAAGTACAATACCTATTTATAGTGGTCTTTTGGAGTATTCATTAAGAACCAAAAATTTTCGAAAGAGATGCTAGTCTCAAACAAAATCATGTGTACTAATTAAGGGACTTAAGATCACAATATATCTAAATAAGTCTAATCAAATAAGATACGAACTACATTTTCAAAATACATTTTGTAAAACCCAAGGTTAAAAATAAAAATAATAAATTAATTAATTTAAGAGAATTAAATGAAATAAATAATTTTTATATCTAGTCTTTGGTATAGCATATAATTAAATATCAAGTATCAGAGGAAAACTATCATGGAAAAATATCCAAACATCAATATGCCATGTAATTGCACATTAATGCCATGGGAATTTTAATCCAAGGAAAATTTGTACTATCCACTAAATCATTTAACTGTACCTTATAATTGCTATAACTCTCTCTCACAAAAACTTATGATACTTTATAAGAAACCTACAATACTCATCTCAACCCCAAATCCCTAATCAAGATTCGTGTCCGTAAAAGAGGAATTTGTCAAGAATTAATCTTTCCTTCGTAATCAAGTAAGTTATCCTTCTATCTTTATTCTACCTTTTCCAATTTATGCTTTTAAGGTTCCTTTAAGTTTTAGGAATGGAGGTGTTGATATTATTAGTATGGTAGTGGTGGTGATGTGGTTATGATGTAAATTACATATTATTGGTGCTATAGAGTAGTGTTGGAATGTGTAATGTGTGTGTGTACCGTATCTTGTGAAGGTATGTCTGATGTAAGGTTACATGTGTGTCTATGCAGTTGGAGTTGTGTGCGTTAGTGTTCAGGATGTGAATCATAAGTGTATATGAGGTATAGGTTAGTGTGTATCATGTGTGAGTATGTGTATATCAGGTGCAATGTATGTTGTATGTATATGTATGGGCATCGTAAAGTGTATGTGATTGGTTGAGTATAGTTGTGGTCATGCGGTGACGCACAGTATATATGTGTACTCGTGAAATTGGAGTGCAGTTTAAAAGCTCAGAGTATGGAGTAAAGGGTGAAGTTAAGGAGAAAGAAGTATCGAGTTGCAAATTTACTAAATTCTAAGCTAGCTTTTATATCTTGAGCAGGTACCAGAGGATGTGTGGTGTGAGATCATTTTGAAATAAGAGCTCTAAGTATGGGATACGTATTTGTCAGATGTGTGTGTTAGGTTAGCGAATATAAACCAAACTAATTGAAAATTGGACTTAATTGTATCGCTGGTTATGCTTGGCTTCGATCACCCACTAGTCGAGTATAGTGGTGTTGGTAAGGCACCTAGTGATCTTTACGCAATGCTGTCCGATATGAAGTCCCATACTAAAATAATCCAAGTAGATCCAAGTTAGTTTATGGCACTTGGGTATTAGGGAGTACCTTACACCAATGCCTATGTAATATCTATATATAATGTTTATTAAGGGTTGTGAGTAACCCTAAGTTTCAGGACGGTGAGACTATGATGGTTATGGGCCTAAATGAAACATTACGACTATTGCTTATTGCATTTGATAGTAGTATTTATGTATATGTGTTTGACTGATACTTATGTTTCATATACATGTGTATGGTGTCCTATACTAAGCTTTGGCTGACCCTATAGGGATTGTTAACTTTTTTCGGTTGTAGGTAGAGGTTTCGAGGTAAATGATGAGGTTTATGTTGAGGATTACAGATTTGATTATCTATACTATAATTAGCAGGGAGATTATTACTATTATGAAAATGAAGCTAGGACATCGTAGAACATTTGTAAGGGAGACTAAGGGAGTTGTGTTTATTTTCGTTATGATTAATTATTTAGAAGACTTGTGTGGTTTTAGAGTTGCCTATCACTCTTGTTGCTAGATTTAGTAGTTTAATTGTTATGGGAGCTATGAAACTCTAGTATATAACTTAGAGTACTTTTGTGTTTAAGTTGTAGAGTTATGATAGATTTCTATTATGTTATTACCCTTGGTGTTTATGGAATTTGAGTAGATGACATTTTACTCTTATTTAGATTTGAAGTTATTAAATTGTGAATTGGTAAATTTGATGTAATTATTTTATGGATCTTAGATAAGTTACAAGTTCGAAAACACCCAACGTATCAGTAGAAGTTAGGGATACGTGGCAGAGTTGTAGCGTCTTAGGTTCCAGGGCATTATAGCTTTTAATGGTATTAGAGCCTAGGTTGAAAATCTTTAGAGAAATAGAAATGATGACTTGTAGGTAGATATAATTAGAGTGATCAAAACCCATCACCGCCTTCATCACAAGTGTGATAAAAGAGAATCAAGTAATCAGCGTCCATTACTTCCTTCATCATGGGCACAATAAGAAAGAATCAAGCAAACAATAGCCATTGCCCCCTCCATCACGATTGTGACCAAGGGAGTAACCATTGCTGGAGTGAAGTTTCACTTTTCTTCACAGCAGTGACTAATGGAGATGTAGTAGACAAAAAAAAAAAAAAAAAAGAAAGGAAAAGAAAAGAAGAAAAGGTAGCTCGAGTAGCTAAAGTGTTAGGCTTGAATTTGGAAATGAACTGTTAAGTATCTAAGTATCAACTTCAAATTACCTTATGTCATCTTAGTGTTCCCTATTGCCTTGTTATTTATTATTTCTTTTGTTTACCCATCTCCTAACTTTCTTTTGGGTTGTCTATGTTTCCACCTTTAGAATGCCGCCTAGGAGAGTAAGTTCAAGTTCTTCTCGACCTCAGGACTACCCAACTGAAGGGTAAGACATTTAAGGTGATCAGAATGTGCAAGGATGCTAAGGTACTTTAAAAGGTTATAGATTACTTGGTGCATGGAAACAACAAGACTGGTAAGGGTATAAGCCTATGGTGGTCAATGCAATACAATTACTGAATGCCATGAATAATCTAGTGGGTACTATGGTCCAATAGTAAGAGCATATTAGACAAGATGTATAGATGATCTAAGCTAATGTTGATGCATAACATCAAGAGAGGCAGGCGATTTAGTAGCCGATGATGGACCGTTTTGTAAAAGTGGCTAAAGAGTTTGACCCTAAGCTTGATGACGCTATTACTGCTGAGGAGTAGATCAAGCAAACAAAGAAAGCTTTTGCTATGGCTAAGGTCCCAAATGATAAGAAAGTAGACTACGCATCTTTAATGTTGAGGGGAGATGAATTGAAATGGTAGGATGACACCTTGCGTATAGAGCCTAAGGTGAGGGCTTGGACTTAAGAGAGGTTTAAGGATAGATTTTCAAGCACTTTATTCCCTATAGTGTGAAAGAGTAGATGTAGCTACCGTACCAGACTCTCTAGTAGGGGAGTAAAACTGTAGCAGCCTATGAGGTTGAATTAGATTAGTTAGCTCATTTTATACTTGAAGCTTCCAGAAGGAATGAGTAATCAAGGATTAATAGATTTGTTCACGGGTTGGAGCTTAAGCTATAGGAAAAGGTTATGGTCTTTCAACTTATGGCTTATGCAGCAGCAGTTGATAATGCCAAGTGTTTAGAGCAGCTTATAAAGAGGAAATAAGAGCAATTAGCTCATAGGGTAAGGGTAGCCTTTGGAAAAAGGCCTATGCTAGGTTGATAGATCAAATAAAAGCAACCTAGTTAGAAGATCAAGGGATCCAAGAGATTAAGGGAAAGACAGGAGTAGGAAAAGCTCCAAACTTTATAATAGATACTAAAGGAGTTATGAGGTTTAAGGGCAAACTATGTATGCCATCATAGCCAGGTTTGAGAAGTGAAATTCTCAAAGAAGCATACTATTATGCCTATTCTATTCATCTGGAGGGTACGAAAATGTATAAAGACTTGAAAGATCACTATTGGTGGAACAATATGAAGAGAAAAATAGCAGAGTATGTGTCCAGATGCCAGACTTGCCAGCTAATTAGAATTGAGCATCAGAGGCAGGCAAGCGAGTTATAACCTTTACCAGCACTAGAATGGAAGTGGGAGCATATGACCATAGACTTTATCACTACCCTACCAAAAACTTTAACGAAACATAATGCCATATGGGTGATAGTAGATAGGTTTACCAAGTCTATACAATTCATCCTCATAAACATCAAGTATCAATTGGAAAAGCTCACCAAGTTGTACATTCAAGAAGTTATAAGATTGTAAAGGGTATCAACGTTGATCACATCTAATAGGGACACTCAGTTTGTTAGCCACTTCTAGAGAAGCTTATATAAGGCTTTGGGTACCAAGTTGCGATTCAACACTGCTTTCCATCCATAGATAGATGGTTAATCAGAGTGCACCATTTAAATTCTAGAAGACTTATTGAGAGCATATACGCTTGACTTCAATGGAGATGAAGATGAGCATTTAGCTTTAGTGGATTTCGCTTATAATAATAGCTATCAAGCCACCATTCAAATGACTTCGTTTAAAGCACTATATGGTTAGAAGTGTAGATCGCCTATTCATTAAGAAAAAGTAGATGACAGACAATTAGTAAGACTAGACTTAGTGCAGGAAGCAGTAGATAAGATTAGGTTGATTCGTTAAAGGATGCAAACTACCTAAAATAAGCAAAAGAGTTATGCCAATAGGCAGCATCACCCTCTAGAGTTTCAAGTAGGTGAGGAGGTACTATTGAAAGTTTCCCCAATCAAGGGTGTAGTCGAATTTGGCTTGAGGGATAAGTTGAAACCGAGGTCTATAGGCCCTTATAAAATCACAAAAAAGATTGGCAAGGTAGCCTATAGGTTGGAGCTTCCACCATAGTTAGAGCGTATGCATAACATTTTTCATGTATCCATGTTGAGGAAATATAAGAAACCTAATCTATGTCAAACGGAAGAATCGCATGTGCAGGTAGTAGATTTGGAGTCGCTAGAGTTGCAGCCGAACGTATCGATAGTGGAACGATCGGTAAGATAGTTGATACTAAAGTACAACAACTAAGGAGAAGAACCATTCCTTGTGTCAAAGTTCGATAGCCTAATCAGTCGAAAAGAGAAGCAATCTGGGAGCTTAAGGAGAAGATTAGGAGCAAGTATCCAAAACTATTTAAGGACTCAGGTATGTAAACTTTTGAGGATGAAAGTTTTGTTAAAGGGAGAAAAACTGTCAAACCTAAATTTAAAAATAAAAATAATAAATTAATTAATTTAAGAGAATTAAAGAAAATAAGTAATTTTTATATCTAATCTTTGGTATAGTATGTAATTAAATATCAAATACCAAGGGTAAAACTGTTAAGAGAAAAGATCCAAACATCAGTATGGCATGTGAATACACATTAATGTCATGGGAATTTTGATTCGAGGAAAATTTGCACTACCTACTAAATTATTTAACTATACCTTATAGTTGCCATAACTTCCTCTCACAAAAACTTTTGGTACTTTCCAGAAAACCTATAATACTCATCTCAACCCCAAATTCCTAATCAAAATTCATGTCATTGAAAGAAGAATTCATCAAGAATCAATCTCTCCTCCATAATCAAGTAAATCATCCTTCTATCTTCATTCTACCTTTTCGAACTTATGCTTTTACAGTTCCTTTAAGTTTTGGGAATAGAGGTGTTGGTATTGTTAGTGTGGTGGTAAATTACATCTTGTTGGTGTCCCAAAGTGGTGTTGGGATGTGTAGTGTATGTGTATTGTGTCTTGTGTGGGTGTGTGTGATGTGCGGTTGCATGTGTATCTATCCAACTAGAGGTGTATGCGTTAATGTTCAGGATGTGAACCATAAGTGTATGTAAGGTATAGGTTAGTGTATATCGTGTCTGAGTATATGTATGTCAAGTGTAGTGTGCGTCATGTGTGTATGTATAGGCATTGTAAATTGTATGTGATTGGCTATGTATAGTTGTAGTTATATGGTAGTGCGAGGTGTGCATGTGAAATTAAAGTACAGTTTGGAAGCTTAAAGTATAGAGTAAAGGGTATAATAGAGGGTATAGTTAAGGAGAAAGAAGTATCGAGTTACAAATTTACTAAATTCTGTGCTAACTTTTATATCTTGAACAGGTATTAGAGAATAGGTGGTGTTTGATCATTTTGAAATATGAGCTCCAGGTATGGAATACGTATTTATTGAATGTATGTGTTAGGTTTATGAATATAAACCGGACTAATTGAAACTTGAACTTAATTGCATTGCTAATTGTACTTAGCTTCGACTACCCACTAGTCGGGTTCAGTAGTACTGATGAGGCATTTAGTGATCATTAGGTGACGCTATCCCTTGTAGGGTCTTGTACTAAAATGACCCAAGTAGATCTAGGTTAGTTTATAGCACTTGAGTGTTAAGGAGTATCCAGCGCCAATACTTATATAGTATCTATATATAATGTGTGTTAGAGGTCGTGAGCAATCCTAAGTTTTAGGACAATGAGATTGTGATGGTTGTGGGCCTAAATGAAACATTAAGACAATTACTTGCTGCATTTGATAGCAGTATTTATATGTGTGTATTTGACTGATATTTGTGTTTCATGCGTATGTGTATGATATCCTATACTAGAATTTAGCTCACCCTATGGAAATTGTTATTTTTTTCAATTATAGGGACAGGTTTCGAGGTAGATAATGGGGTTTATACTGAGGATTACGAATTTGATTATCTATACTATGATGAGCAAGGAGATTATTACTATTATGAAGATGGAGCTAGGACATCATAAATTAGTTGTAAAGGAGACTAAGGGATTTGTGTTTATTTTTGTTATGATTGATTGTTTAAGAGACTTGTGTGGTTATAGAGTTGCCTGTGGCTCTTATTGTTAGATTTGGTGATTTAAATGTTGTGGAAGGTATGAAACACCAGTATATGACTTAGAGTCCTTTCATATTTAAGTTGTAGAGTTATGGTAGATTGTAAGTATGTTATTACCCTTGGTGTTTTTGCATTTGAGTGGATGACATTTTACTCTTATTTAGATTTGAGGTTATTAAATTGTGAATTGGTAGATTTGATGTAATTATTTTATGGATCTTAAATAAGTTACAGGTTTCTAAATACCTAATGTGTTAATAAAAGTTAAGAACATGTGACATAATTGTAGCATTCTTGGTTTCAAAGCGTTACACATTTTTAATAAAGTATCCTCACAAATATTAAAAAATATTTGAAAGACACAACAACAACAATAATAATAATAAAAGCTCCATTGTAATTCAGATGGCTCATGACTCATGGCCACCGAGGCTTTGATTCATCATCTACCCCTCTAGTCAACTCCCTGGCATTTCGGTAAGCTAGAAGCTTCTTCGCTTTGCGTTTGTTTTATTAAATTTATAAACTTAATTGAATTCCCTCTTTCCGGTTGGTCAAATTTGTGCGTTAGTGCTAACCCAATTTTAAAGAATAAGTAAGGAACTAGATTAGTTAATATATTATTCATATTTTAGAGGATGTATAAGTGAATGACACAAGAGGAACGTTGTTCTCTGCACTAAATGCCATATGATCTAGCTTATTTTCTATTTGCTATAGTTGGCATGCATATGCAACAACATTTAACTGATGCAAATGCTAACCAGTTGTAACGTAGACAAATAGAAAGGTCATACTATCTGAGGAGATATATCCAAGGAATGCGCCAAAAAAACCCAAAATAAAGTCAAATATGGTGATTTAATATATGGGTGGAAAATCAAATCTTATAAGATCTTTTTTGTTCGTTTTGGGAATAAACTCTATTAAGAAATCCACCACAAACACTTAAGAATCAAAGTGGAATCAGAGTACTTCGATTAACTTCTTGACAAAAGTTCCACCTATTTATTTAATCAAAGACGGCCCCTTACCCTAAGCAAAATCTTGTTGCCTATAATATATAAAATTTTACGACTATTAGACCTTCATTTGCATATCAAAGACAGAATCGTTAGAGAAAACTGGACAAAACCTGGACTGCCATGCTTTACGCTGAACTTTTATGAACTAATTTCCTCTAAATGACTTGAGCAAGGCTGTGAAAACTGAGCAGAGCATTAACCTGGCTATTCAATTATACTAATAGGTGACGTATCTAAATGAATAGCACACAAATATCAATAATAATACTTAATTTTTAAAAAATTACCATTTATATTATCAAGTATTATAATTTTATTAATACTTATACTATATTCCTCTTTATACATGACGTTTCAGTTCCATTTAAAGTTTTCTCTTGATTAGAACCATACTTTTATTTTTATAAAGTGAGAAAAAGTTTTAATAATATTAATATGCCATGTAAATGAAGTAGTAATATGCAAGTATCAATAAAATTCTAATACTTTAAAATATAAATAATAAGTTTTTGAAAACTATATATGCATTACCATTACTATTTGTACTCCATTCATTTAGATATGTAGTATATTAATACTATTAAATTTTTTTTTTTTTTGGTTGTTTACATTAAAAGAATGTAATTTTGCTCATTCATTTCTTAGATTTTCAAGATATAAAAATGCAAAAACCCATAAGCAAATAATATCCTTTATTTTCCTACATTTTTCCTCAAGTTTGAACGGTTTCGATATATAATATGTATATTTTCTTGAAAACACTTTTTAATAGAAGTAGAACTATTAGTTTACTCTCTTTCCAGGCTTCATTCTCTCTATCTTCTACACATCAATCTTTGTCCTTATGTGTCTACTCTTATTTATTAATTATAATTGTAAAATATACATTAAGCCAACGAAACATCATCATAACACTCCATCTTTACTCTTTATATATTTACCAATTACGAAACAATGGATTATTAATCAAAAAAAAAAAATCCTGAAAACGAAAACCAAACATGATTCTACGCAAATGGGATACACTTGGAGCAAGTCACCCAAAAGTATCTCAATATTAAGTCTCATAAAACATATCGATTTTCTAGTAACACTGCCAGAAATTGCACTATTACCAAAATATTATTAAAAAGGAAAAGAAAAATTAGTAAATACTTATTGTTACCACTTTTATACAAGTTTATCAAAAGATAACACTGTGTTGCCATAAAACGAATAACACTTAATGTCAAATCTTCAGTCCCCGACATACCCAAGAATTTCCCCTATGTGAATTAAGACTCTTACACTAAATGTTTGGAAGGAAAGAATGAAATTAGAAGTAAAGAAAATAAGATGAAAGAAATAGGAAGGAAAGAAAATGAAAGGAAAATTGTTGTTTGGATAAGAAAGGAATAAGAGGGAATGATTATGGATGGAAAGTTAATAGAATGTATTTTTTAAATTTATCCAATTATTAAAATATCCTTAAAATTTTCAAAAATGTACTTTAGTACATGGTCATTTAAGTAAAATCATAAACTTTCCTTCCTAATTCTCTCTAAATTGGAAAAAATGATTTCTTGTAGATCCCATAGAAAAATTTAAAAAAAAAAATTTGCCTCCCTTCCCTTTTTCTTGTTTTTCCAAAGAAGGAGAAGGAATCGAAAAGGAATTGTTTCATCTCCAATTCCTTCCTCCTTTTCTTTACCTCAATCCAAACATAGTGTCAAAGAGTCAATCAAATATTATGTACTGCTAAATAAACTAGTGACTCGAGTTTTGGTGAATTGTTGGAACTTTACTACGTGATATCGGTTTCAAACTCCAAATATCTCATATACTTGTTTGAGGACACCAAAATCCTAAACGTATCAAATTTTATAATGATCAAAACCAAAAAAGACACAAACCACACTTACTATGATGTTGTGTTGTAGACCCATGGACGGTTTAATGCATGGAACTAGCTAGGTCTATAAATATACGTTGAAACAATGTTTTTATTAGTATCCAATACTAAAATGGTTAGAAATATTCACATGATGACTTTAGCCTACATTTCCGTCACTTATTATTTTTCAGATTATGAGTATTTGGTGGGACGGCAGCACGCGTTTTCTGAAAGATTACGATTATGAATGTAGTAATATTGGCTTGTGTCAAACAACCAGTATCGTTGAGCTCATATAAAGAAATTCATGAAATTCTATGGAGAATTTAGTTGTAAATTGCATTTGTAGCCTTGCATTGCATATTTAGTGTCTCACCCTGAAATCGAAGGACGTGAAAGTCTACCTCATTTACATATCGCAGCATGAACAAAAGGTTCAAAAAACATGGATCACTTGTTTGCAGAAACCCTATAATACAAATCATGTTTTGCTACATTTCCTTAAAAAAAAAAAACAATCATTTTTGAATTATTTTAATCTCTATTAGATATATACTAGAGTTGTTATTGGACCGACTATCCATACTATCGGTTCACAAAACTTCATAAAAGCGTCCAATGTACAAACGATTACAACTTCTTTTGGACAAATAACCAACCTGTCTCAATAACTCCTTGGTAGCAACCTACTGACTAAGAGCGCATGCATAGGTGGCATCAATGCCTATTCTGTTACATCATCCTAGATCAATACTTTGCACGCCCACCCAATGCCTTAAGGATGGCATCTCCTACATGGTTTCAATATACTCAAGTTAATTTAGTAACTCATCTAACACGTACAACCATCAAATAAGGTAAACACATACCTAGATTATGCTCAAAAATCTTAAACTAAATATATAAATAGCCAATTCATGATTAAACTTATATACCACAATTATGTAAGTTCATATTCATACTATTAATTGATAATCCTTAATCTAAGGATTGATTTCGAACTCATTTAGGTGTTTAAGAACCAAGAGGCATTATTTATGACCTTCTAGAGAATAAACTAATAGACTTAAGAGTTAATAAGTAAGAGTGATCGACCATAAAGAAGGGTTAGGTCGTGTACCTCTAGAAATAAGACCAATAGCTGAGCAAGGCATAAGGTTGATCGACCAAATTAATAATCTAATCACCCTCTCAAAACTTTAAACCCTCGACTTGTTGGAATTAAGACATAGTTGGTTGCACCATACTCCATGGTTGATCCAACCTATCTCATACGAATCATCGTCTCAATCCCAAATTCACTTTAATAACATGAATCTACAATATAATTTTAATATTGAATAAATTAATCAACAAACTCTGTGAGATGTTTTTATTAAATCAATCAAAATTCATCCTACACCGCTTTAACCCTAAAATAATCAAAGCTATAAGTTGAAAAAATAATGATATGTCAAAGTAGCACAAGGGAAGTATTAAATTGCTACATTCGCTATCTGCTCTTAGCATAAGCTACAATCCCCACTCACAGTACCATAACTTCCATATTTCTATTAGATTCCCATAATCTTCTTTGTGATTCTTAATCAAAGATATTGTAGAGCAAACAAATCAATCCACCATTCAATTAACACACCTTAATCAAAGGCCCTTCCACATACTGCATTATATCACTTTTAAAGTAACAAAGTCTTAATTAAAATCTATAATTAAAGAATAGAAGAAGAAATTGAAAAGAGAATGAGAGATTTACCTTAAATCTTAAAGGAGATGAATGTTCACTATGATACCAATGTTCATGTTAAATGAGGTCATATATGGATCGTGAGAAAGAACTGGTATCAGTTTATAAGGCTACAGTGATAAATATTTTATTAATATTAATAATAAACTTTTAGGCCGAGTGATTGAAAAAGATTCATTAGAATTTATTGACTTGACTATTCATTAATTTTGGTCAAGAAATTACAAATAGTATTAACGGTGACATCTTGTCAGTAGGTAGATGATTTAGGGACTACTTTGACCTGGTTTAGAAAAAAGATTTGAGGAGAGTAGGAGAATATCACCATGGTGACTCTTAACATACTTCCAATATGACCTATAGGTTAGGGTAGTGGGAATGAACTCAGTTGCACACAAGAAATGGGAAAAGAACTAGGCCTAATTGCATGGTCTTACAACAAAGGGTCACGTGTTTAGGAGGAAAGGGGAGATTGTGATACTCCATGTTCAATGAAGTCCCACATGAATTATAGAGAGTGATGGTATTAACATATAAAATGATGATTGTTAATATCTTTTCAATATTAATTAAAAACTTTTGAGTTATATGGTTGAAAAATGTATATTAGTTTTTATTGCTTGGTTATTTACTACTCTTCACCTAAGGAATTATATCCCTATGGATAAAATAGAAATGGTGAATAGAGAGAGAGAGAGAGTTTTGTTTTGGAGTTGGGTAGGGGGTTGGAATTTTCTTTTGGTAGTTTCCAATTTTGAAAAACTAAAAATGACGGGAAAGAAAAAGACTTAAAGGGTTGTAAGAAGAGAAAATTACCAAATAAAAGAAAATGATTAGACTTGGTGCTAAAAAGACCACAACGGGTAATTATTGTTATGCCCTTATCTTGACATTATTTTTTGCTGGATTTCACATAGTTAGATACAATAGGGATCCTTAAGCATGCAATCTTGCAACATTCATCAAGTCTAGATTTGGGGCATGACAGATTCTAATAATTCAAAGGCAAGAGTGGAACCATACGAGACTCAAAGGTATTTTACTAAGAGGAGAAAACAAGAAAAACAAAGATTTTAACTTGGTAAATTTTAAACCATATGGTTTGTAGATACAAGTTTAAGCAAATCAAATCAAGCTAAATAGTATTAATCTAAAAGTCAAAGTAGGCTTGAAAATTTAAAACCCAAGTTCAACTTAAAGTATTAATAGACTTTAAGTTCTGCTCGAAATCTTGTTTAGCCTCTATTATTTGAAAAGCTTGTAATTTTCAATTGAATTTGTATAGAGTTAGCTTGAATTCTCAAATCCAATGAAGTTTAACATAAATTTCAACTTGATTTGAGTTTGATGAGGTTTGCAAATATATAGAGCGAAATGCATTAAGCTCAAACTTACTTTTTTAAGCTGCTCGAATTCTACAACTGAATCGTAGCAGAGCTCATGTAACTTTTATACCGCGCTGATTTATTTACAACACAATTCTTTAAGTGGGAAATAAACCAAAATTTAACGTGATTACTATAATATTTTCGGTGGCAGCTATACGCAGCTGCTCGGAAGGATCATCTCAAACACAAGGTGTCGAAGATGACCACTTCATGACAAAACTCTATTCAACGGTCTTCCACGTATAAACCCGATAAGACCTAGTACATTGTCCATCTTCCTTGGTCACCTCACGTCTCATGTATATATATAAATAACCATCATACACCTCTATCAAACTCAGCTTAATTAGCAAGAATTCCTCCCAAACTTAAGTATTACTTTCAAATGGAAATAATGTCTTTGCATCTCAACCCCAAAATTTCATCGATCTCTCTTGCTCCAAACAGGATACGAAATCCAACAATCAACTTCAAGATTGTAAAACCCATTTCATGTAGGGTTAATACTCATCATGAGTTAGCCACTCATAGTACTAAATCCAATAATTTTTATCAACTTCTCTCTCTTGGGTCCGAGAAAGTTGGGTTCGATGAGATAAAGAAAGCATATAGAAGCATGGCTCTTTTGTACCATCCTGATGTTTGCCCTCCTTCCGCTAGGGAAGAGTCCACAAGGCGTTTCGTCGAGCTCAGAAAGGCTTATGAGACGCTCTCCGACCCCGTTTCACGGCAACAGTATGATTATGAGCTAGGGTTTCATGATTCAACGTTTTGTGGATCATTGTATGAAAACTCGAATCATAATGCTTTTCCTAGGGTCGTATGGGAAGTGCAACTCTCGCAACTGCGAGAACGATCTCGGCAACGTATGGAGCGGAAGAGAACAGGGAAATGTAGACATTTCTCGTCGTAATTATTCATTCATTTAAATGTAACGTTTCATTTCGTCAAAATAATGAATTACGATTATTTTGGCTATAAATCATTGCGAGTCGTTGAAACTCGGGAAAAAGAAAAACACAAGATCAGTAAAAAACCCCACATATGATAACTACCAAAATTATAAAGAGACTCCAACTTTATAATATATATTATACTTGCACTTTAAAAAATACTGACACTAATAAGGTTTCGTTCAATACAATACCAAGTCGGCTTTTTACATAAGTACATATTTATATTTACCTTTTCTTTTTCCACTTCATCATCTAATTGAGCTTTTTATGATTTGGGTTAATTGAATTCCATCTGTTCACATATATGTCATGTTGGACAATAAATCCATTGGAAAAATGTATTGATATTGGGTTGGTTTGTACTGGATGAAGAATATATTCGGGTGTTAGAATTCCATTAGTTAATCATACATGTCAAATCAAATAATAAATCCATTTGAAGAATTTCTTATACATATTGCATATTAATATAAAATATTAATTTGGTACTATATTAGGTGACAAGATTTATTGGTGTTAACTTATTTCAAAGTGTATATATGTGGTATTTCAAATATCTATTATATTATCGGTAGTATGTGATAATATAATAAATAAGCGGTAGGTACATCTAGTGTCTTGACATTATCTTGTGTTTATCTAAATGCTTGACGGCTTCAGGATTTTACTATGTGCACTTGCCTCTTCCTTCAAAAAAATATAAATATCGATCAAGTTTTCCAGGAGGTGAATAACTATTCAAAACTTCGACCATTTAAAGGACTGTCGAAGAAAATTAATAGCATATATAATTACCACATTATTAATGGTAGTTTACTTACGTGAAGGTCATATGTAGTGCACGTCGATTTGAACATCTGCGAGAGAAATTAAATTATTGTGATACTTCGACTCTTTGAACATGAATTTTAATTTATAATAGTCGCCTTCGACCATTTCCATTAGTTCAGACAAGAAAAATCAAGGATATAATATTTGGAGGCTATTGAGATGCGACAATTTCCTGTATGTCTCCACGGTCTTCTCTACTATTAGCTAGAGATATAGGGAGTTGGCTGGGGACCTATAAATATCCTTTGAAACCCTCCAGAGAAGGGGTCTACAAACCTAGACTCCATACATTTATATTCTTGTTACCTTTCTTGGCTATCTCATTAACATAACTATCAGAATGCATATACAAAAAACATCTCCAGTGTCCCAATAATTTATATTTTCTCTTTTGTAGATCCCTTAGAATCCTCATGAATAGTTTCCTTGACTAGATCTTATAGTGGTCAAGAATTCACTAGCAACAAGTGCTCTTTGCTAATATTATTAAATACAACTAATAAATATAGTTAGATCAAACAAATATAAAATTAATTTTAATTATAGTGACCTATCCAATAATCGAAATATTTTAAGTTCATACTTAATCCAATGATCATGCATAGCTCCATAAATTTTATGTAAGGAAAATTACATACGAAGGTGTTGGTGGGCTACTTTAGGTGTCAAGCCCCCAAGTCCCATTTTGACCTACAAAAACCTTGAGACAACCTATCTTGGCACATGTCTAAGCTACCTAAGTCTAAATCTTGGCTTTTATCCGTAATCTCTATCCAAGACTCAGTTTACGCTCGATACCCAACCTATAAGAGGTTGGTATTGGGGTTTTAGGAGTTTGGCTCCACCTGTGGCATTCATGCCCGTGATGCTTATGGATGAGGGGTTTACCTAGGAAGTTAGGTCGATGGACAATCATAGGCACAAAGTGGAGGATCCAACCTATGTGGGATGATGACTTATTACATACTACGTCACCATTAGAGATCTCGGATCTTTCCTAAAATAAGAAGATACACTTTCCTATTTAGGCGAAATTTAAATATATCTAATTTTTAGGTATAATTCCTCTTCAATTATTATAAGTAGGGATCCAACCCCAAAGGTAATCCACTTTACACACACTCACATTCTTGCTCTCTAGTTTTCATCCCATAGATTGTTGACTTAATCATCAAAGTGGCCATGCTAAACAACTCCCCGATGTCCCCTCATGGTATTATGTTTTGTAGACTTAAGTGCAATATTCAAGGCCTAATCCAAAATCTCTACTTGTAATTCTTAAGATAACAGAAGGGATCAACATATTAGAGATAAGTTTAAATAGGAAATCATACTTTTAAAAAATTCAAATAAGAGATCAGTAATTAAATTGTTCAAATAGGGAATCCATTAAACAATAATCATAACACCGTTAAGCCCAACCTCTTGTAGCGTGCCATCTCCCACATAACACTAATGAAGCATTAACAAAGCTAGCTTATTTATGATGAAATAAGAAAATTAAATAAAATTATGAAAAAAAAAACTAAAAAATAAATAAATAAACATATATAAGTGTAAAAGCTAATAAATCTAAAACATTAAAAAAGATACAAAAATTGAAAAAAAAAAAGATAAAACAAAAACAAAACATTCAAATAAAAAAGAAAAAAGGTTTGAAAATGAAAAATAAAATAAATTAACTTCTAACCACCCAAAGGCCCTTAAGTAGTGAGCTACCACTTAGAGTGGAGTGAAGGGATTGCACAATCCCCCTCCGGTGGCTGCTAGCCACCTTATAGCCATGGTTGGTTGAAGTAGCCATGGAAATAAAATGTTGTGAACCGTGCCAAATTTCCTCCATAAATGATGGAGCTAAACAAGAAAGAGATGAGTCGTAAGAAAAGCTAGTTAGAATGAGTGTGAAATGTATTATTTAGTTACTATAGTTACAAAGTCTATTTCTAACTATTTATACAAGACTACAAACTACTAAAGTAAAGCCTATAGAATAATTACACATGTATAAGTAAATAAATAAAGAAAATATACAACATATAGCCATATAGTCCCCTCCATGGGCAGGAAGTTAGAGCAGTTTGAAGGCTTAACTTGAAACATAAATCCTGTTATCGAGCAACACCAAATGATTTAGTAAACAAATTAGCAACTTGAACCTGAGAAGAAACGTATTAAGGTCGAAGAAAACTAGAAGATATGCAGTCACAAATAAAATGCATATTGATATCAATGTGCTCAGTATGACCATGCAAATACAGGTTGTTAGCAATAAAAAGTATGGATCTATTGTCATGTGATAGCGAAACAGGGAGATGCACTAGTACATAAAGACCAAGAAGTATAAAAGAGGTCTACAGCAGCTATTTGGAAGTTTTAGTTATGCTGCGATACTCAGATTTGGTTATAGACATTGATACAATCGATTGTTTCTTTATTTTCCATGACACTAATTCCTACCCTAGAAAATACAACAACCTACGATAGATTTGCAATCCATAGTTAATGAACCCCAATCAGAGTCACAAAACCTAAACAAAACAAGATTATTGGTAGCAGGATAAAATAATCCTAGAGAAGAGCTACCTTTCAAATAATAAAAAAAGTTAAACAAGTATTGCAAGTGAAGAACACAAGGATGAGCTAAAAACTAGTTAAGCTTGTGAATTGTTAATGAAATATTCGGACAGGTGAGTGAAATGTAAAGTAGTTGTCCAATTAGTCGTCTATAAAATGTTAGATCAGGCAATAAATCACTTGTCAAACTATCCAAGTGCACCTTATTAGTTAAAGGAGAAGAGAGTAGCTTTGCTCCTATAAGACCAACGTCTTGCAAGACATCCAAAATAAACTTCTCTAATCAATAAGAATGCTCGGATCTGTTCTACAAAGTTCTAAGCCAAGAAAAAACGAGCAGGCCTTAGTATATTCTTGAATGGAAGACATATTAGAACCCATAAGTAGTATATCATCCACATATAGCAAAATAAAAACACAACCAGTTACTATGATCATAAAATAGTGAGTAATCATGTTTAGATTGCTCAAAACCATTTAAAACTAAAAATTTAGAGATCTCTATATTCCATTGCCTAGAAGCCTGTTTAAACCCATAAAGTGACTTCTTTAAATGACAAACTTGATTAAGAGAGGCCTTAGTATATTCTTGTAGAGGAATCATGTAGATATCCTCATCAAGATAGCCATGTAAAAATACGTTATTCACATCAATATAATGCAAATCCCATATGTATGTAGCAACAACAACTAACAAAATTATTGCAATTCTTAGCTTAGCAACCAAAGAAAATGTGTCGTGATAATCCTCTCCCTCTACTTGAGTAAACCCTTTTGCTACTAATCTAGCTTTATATCTTTCTAAAGTACTATCTAGCCTATATTTAATTTTATACACCCATTTTGAACTAATAGCTTTCTTTCCTTTAGGAAGGGTGGTTAATTCCCATAGTTCATTATTTTAAGCTCATTTTGCATAACTTTTACCCATTCCTTATGTTTAGAGGCCTTAAAGTTAGTATATGGTCCATGAGTAGCAAGCACATTAGCAAGTGAGGCTACAAAATCAATTGGATACTCAACAAAGATGTTTGAATAAAAAAGGGGATAATTACATGGTTTTGTTTGTAAAGGAACATAATCTAAATCATGTACAACAGGAACCAACTGATTATAGGCTACATGAGCAAAGTCTTATAACCACCTTAGAGCACTTCTACACCTTTCAAATGTCTACAAGTTAATATGCTACTCGTGATTAGAACAAGCTTATAGAATAAGAGTTGTGGATGAATTAGGACTGTTAGTAGTAGAAGTGCTTTGTTCAATAGAAACATATTGAGGAATGTATTGTGTATCAAAAGGCTATTCAAATAACATAGGGTCTTTAGGATGATACATGGAAGAAATAGAAGAAGGACTAATACGATCAGAGTATTAATTATGTTTAAAGGGAAATAATGTCTAAGGAAAACTACATCTCGAGACACTAGGATTTGATTAGAAGAAAGATCAAACACTCTATAACCCTTTTGTCCTTCTGTATAGCCTAAACTTATGCATATAAGGCCTCTTGGTTCAAACTTGTCTTTAGGGCAAGGTTGTTTGGCTACAAAGCTTAAACAACCATAACTCTCAAGTTAATATAAGAAGGTGGGCTATTGAACAGTTTATGATAAGATGTTTGCTAACCTAAGCTTTCCATGGGGATTTTATTTATCAAATAAGTTGCCCTAAGGATATACTTTCCCCAAAATTCTTGAGGAAAATTAGCATGAATTCTTAAAGCTCTAATAGTATCAAGCAAATGTCTGCATTCACACTCAACCTAACCATTTTGTTAAGGTATACACGTAGTGGTGCATCGATGAACTATTCCTAAGCTATGAAACAAGGATGGGTACAAATTAGACAAAAATTCTAAGCCATTATTTGTTCTCACAAACTTAAGCACAACTATGAAATGATTTGATATGTAAGAAAAAAAGTTTTGAAGAATGGAAAGTGTATGAATCTTATGTTGCATTAAATGAATCCAAGTAGACTTGGAGTAATCATTAATAACAGTTAAAAAAATACTTAGCATTGGATATAGAAGTAAGCCTATAAGGGCGCTAAACATCAACATGTAAGGACTCAAATAAAGATTCAGACACATGAGCATTTCTAGCAAATGATAAATGGTGAAATTTGGCTTCATTATAAACATCATACACAAAGTTTGATGAAAATAGGTGTTCATGCAAGTCTTTATGCTTTATTTTGGAAATTGAAGTATGCCCAATGTCACGTCCTGAAAAGGTGAAATCATAACAATCCTACTATGTAAGTCATTCTAAGATAGAAATTATTCTTATAGTCGCTATCCTAGATCTAGTTTACACCAGGCATTTTCAACTCTACCTCTTTAAAACATCTAATTCAATACTTATTTAATATAAACCTTAGAGTAATCTTTTGAAATAATTTGTTAAAAATAAATTTGTAATTTGATCTTATAAAATAGTAGAAATAAAACCCATAGGTACCTATCATTTCATATACAAACCAAAATGTTGAAAACTACCAATCCCCTTAAGGAGTCTTGTGTAGTTTTCCTTAAAAGATAAGAAAGTTAATAGTAAGGGCAATAACCAACCATTTCTTGTTGCATCTCACTCCCCATCCCTATTTACTAGTGTTTTGGTTTTGGGTACACATTTATAATCCATTTGGAACTTGCAGAACAAACAATAAGGAAATGAGCGATAACTTGCTCAGTAAGTGAGGCAAAGACAGAAGTATGCATTCAGTATATCACAAGCAAGGTTTTCAACGAAGTTGGTTAAATGCAATGCATGTATAAGCAAATGTCATCGCACTGTATTATCCGATCTGTTGTGAGATTAAAGAAATTACGCCTACTTTAATCCAGATTGAGGAGATTGATGTCGCGCACTTGCAAATCAAAACCAAACCGAGGCTTATGTAATAGAGAACACTCTCCTCTCATAACTACCTTCGAACCACGGCTCCTAACCTTACCGCGACCTCCTCTCTTATCACTTAGTTCGGCTAAGAGTAAAAAAAGGACCATTTCAATTATTCTCATTGAAGAGAGTTCGTGTTTAGCCCGAAAATCCTAGTCGTTACCCTTAGTGGGTTATGATGCATATTCGGTTGGATATTAAGCCAAGTTTGAGTTAGTTCATTTTTAGGATGATCAACCAACCTCAAATAATTTAAGCATAATAATCACAGAACACCCATAACATGGACCTCAGTTACCATTACTACAAATCGAATCTCAAACACAAACGTTATACACAAACGAATAACTAACTACAACCATTAATAAATACATACTAAAGTCTCTAGATATTCTGAAACAATACCCCAAAATACTGTGAAGTATTGATCCTATTTACTTGTACGGAAGTTTACTCCGACAAATCTAGAATATATTGGCTTTACTCACTTGGAAACCTGTATATACCAAAGCCCGTATTCAGTTTTCATAGGATTTACAAAAACGTCAAGGTTTTATCTAGTATTTAGTTAGGATATAGTTATTCAATATAATTGTATATATATATATATATTTATATACTTTAAGTATTTTATTATATAGGTTATAACAACTTGCTTAATCTCACTAATATACATGGTTTTACTACTAACTGTGTTATATCATTTTAATTGTGTCAAAATATACTTTTTATTAATCAAATTACATTTTAATTACAAAAAGATCGTTGTAAGACAATATCTTCTATATTATCACAAGAATTATTTGTTTAACTACCTAAAGCAATTCAGTTTTTAGTAAGATTAATATTATGTTTAACTACCTAAAGCAAAAGGGTATTTCAAATTTTAGTAAATAGATAAAGTTATATAACAACCAATATTATATTGATATCGTATTATATAATGAAAAATACATTTTCACACAATTTTGTAACAAAATATAATAAATCATATATACTTAAATTTTATGAAAGTAATGATATTAAATTTATAAGAATATACAATTTAATTTTTTTAATAGTTTTGGTAAATGATTATTACTAGAAATCCACTCATTTTAAGAATTGATGTTAATGATATATAAATCTTACAACTATCAATATTATAAGTTTATAGTTCAGAAAAAATAAAATGGTAAGAATAAAATACTCCTTTTTTAAAAAAAAAATAGTGAGATAATAAATATCTCTTTCCTATAACTATTAAATATCAATTAAAGGACAACACTTATAATTATAAAAACGAGGTTATCTTAAAGTATTAGATACTGAAAAATTAAGTCTTCTAGTCCCTTTTCTTTTTTTTTTTTCCTTCTTCTTCTTCTTTTTTTTTTGCTTCTTCTTTTTCTTTTCCTCTCAATCTCTCTTCATCGTTTCTCTCTCTATCTCTCTTTTCTCCCTTCTCTCTCTTCCCTTTTCCTCTCTTTCTCTCCCTTCCCCTCTTTTCCTTTTGCATCGTCAAGTGCTTCATGGCTTTTGAAGCCATTTATTATAAAATTCTCATCACCTTGACTAAAGGCGGTGATTTATATGTGTTATTAATTTTTTTTACTTTGAGATAATTTAGTAAATCTACTATATTTTATTTCATACTTATCAAAATTTCTAAAATATTCAAAGAATATTTTATTGTTTCACCGTAAACATTATTTATAATCGTAAATTTCTTTTTCACCTATGTGTTGTTATTACGGATGAATTTTAATGTAATTATTAGTAAAAATATTAATAACATATAATATATAGTTAATTTATATTAATTATTTGGCACTTATTTGTATACATCTTACATGATATTTTACTCATCAATATTAATTATTAAGATTAAGTAGTTGATTCTAAAAAATTTATCCTAAACTATATCTAAAATTACAAAACTCTACGTTATAACGATTAGTTTCGATAAACTTAATATTTTTAAAAAAATTTCATATAAATAAGCTTAAATTGAAATATTAAAGCTATACGATTATTTCGTTTAAAGTTTCTCCGAGTCATAAGAGTTCAACTTAATTCTATAAATGTTATCATAAATCATGATTTTTGGAGTATGTATCAAGCATTAAATTTTTCAATTAGTTTCTTATTATTTAGACATTCTCACACCAATTAATGCTTCCAATCAATCTAATAAAGAGAAGATATTTGGCCAACTAAGTTTATACTAATTCAATTACTTTTACATATTATCTCGTATAATTGGTGATATTATCATACTTATTATTCTATTATCAAAATCCATATTCTTGTGATTACTAGTAACATTAGTATAAACTATTTTATACCTATTGACCTAACTTATAAATATATTATTTTATAAAAGATATAAACTACTTAAAAGTTAACAAGTCAGAGTCATATGGCCTTACATATTATATATTTTTAGACTTTTGGATTAATTTATAGGTATATTTATTATATATATCAGGTATATTTATAAAAATACATATATATATATATATTCATATAGTCTATTATGTTGTATTATTTTCTTTTATAACTTAATTAACTTATCTCTAAGACCTCATCGCATTTTAGGCTCGATTTTAAGGGTTTCGATGAGTTTTACACTATATTGAATAATTGTACTTCTAAGGCTAAAATCAGATATTTTGGATGTTATTTTTAAAATCTAACTTTACTGAGTCACTTCAACTAACTTCTCTAACTTAATTATAAAGTTTGGACTTAATCAAAGAAGTTTTTTTGAAAGCCCTAAATCTAAGTACGATTACTTTAAATGCAACTTTAGGGGCTCATATAAAGTAAATCTTAACTACTTTAATTATATTCTTGATATTTTATTATATTTTTAACTTTCAAGCCTATGAAAATTCCTCAATTAAGGTTATCATGATCCTCGTAAATTTCTAGCCTAATCAAGTTACTTTCTTAAAAGCCTTAAATCAACTATCGACCCTTAATCATATAAGATTATGGCTTTATTCTAATATTCAAATGTTCATGTCTTGATTGTTGATTTATGGGATATCACATTTCTACCCCTTTTGGAAATAGTTTTGTTCTCGAAACTAACACATATCAAACATTTGTGTAGAGAAAGTCATATGGATTTATAAAATTGTCATTAATCTTACATCTATGATTTGTAAAGGTTACTATTTTATTACTTAAGGGAACCAAAGGGATGGCTTTTCTTTCATGAGCTTCATTTTTTATTTTTTCTAAAGTGTCTATGTTACATATTTGTCATACTTTCTTCTATTTAAGCTTCTAATTTATCTCTTGCCCATTAATCTTTTTTTTTTTTTCCAAATTTCTTATATTCCATATTTGGTACTAAATAGATGCTAAGACCTTCACTAAAATCTTTCACTTGTATTACACTTTCCTAATCTTACAACTTTTCATTACATTTATTTAAGTGTTCTTTTACTGGTCTAGCGTCTATTGTATCCTCTATATCACTAATCTTCAGGTTTTAATTAAGATCAGTAACAACATAGATCTATCACCTACCCTAAGTATTATTCTTCTCTCTTCCACCCGTATCTTCTATCTTATAATGACTAAGTTATATCCATAGTTATTAATTTGTTCTTTCATATAACTCAGTGCAATGTCAACAAGATTGAGCTTAACAAATCTAGACTTTTCTCTACCTCAAAGTCAAATGAGATGGTCGATAATATGAATCCTCTTAACTCTCAACTTAATAGAAACCGACATGACTTCTGATCAACAGACTCAAATTGATACTAATGTGAGCTCGTTACCTAATAAAACATGACATGATGTAAGGTACTTTGATGATAATAAGAGACTTAACAAGGAAGATGTGGCGACCCTAGGAGGAGCCTAGTAGTATTGCCTAAAATTTCCATATCACGTGTGCACCCATGATAAGAAAATCGCCTTGCAAGTCAGAGATTGCAAGACTCTAAATAGTTGTTTACTAGAGTCTTCAATTTTAATTCATTGACTCATTATATAATATATATAATTATGGATATCCAATTTTTCCACAATTCCTCAGAACCGCAGAGAATCGGTATCCCCTACCAAAATAATGAAATAGGATATACAATTTTTGAAAATTCTAAACTTACTAAAGATAGTAAACTTAAATGAGACATTAGTCGTTTTTCGGAGCATTCCGAATTAACTACATAAGCTTTTCATCATACTAAATCAATGGTAGCACTCTGCACTCGATTCCTATCCCCTTTCCCAACTATCGATCAACCTGCAAGGAAAAGAACTGTTAGGGTGTAAGCTTACGCTTAGTGAGATAATTACCCTCCTCAGTACCACATAATAGAAATTTATTATATGCACAATCATATGAATGCATGAACAATCAGTATGCCAAAAACGCATGCAGTGACCTAAGAACTGCATACGACTCAGAATTACGCCCCCTGAAGTCGGGGTTTGGAGATAATTAACCGACCCAAACCAAAATCCGGGTTCTAGACCTTGGGTTTTAATTCATTAGCACTATTGTGCTTAAGTCAAAACAAAACTAAGTATATATCCACATATATATACTTTCCCTACCGAATAATAAATTATATTTTCAAAATCCCAAGTCTAGCGGTGTGGTGGCCCCCGCAGTCCACAAACACACGCCCTAAGCAGAAGCCACAAGACTCGGCCCCTCGCCGACGGTTGGCGTCTCCCAGCGCCTAGTAAGCCCATCAGCTTAAGATAGAGACTCAATATATATGCTGGCGTAGCTAGTGCCCAATCCTGCAGGAAACTCGTATTCTTGTGAGTCCCTTCCCATCTTCTGCGTGAAGCGGCAGTCGGTGTTATCCGTATGCAATATGGGGAATGCATGATTCATTTTGAGTTCTTAATCATATAAGCAATTAACTTGATTTTTAGGGTGATCAACCAGTTTCATTCCATACAATTCACATGTAGATATTCATACAAACAATTCCCATTATTATATATAATTAACAAGTCATCACATTCATCCACAAATTCATACACATGCATCTCCCATATCCCACAAGCATCCAAATTCATATATATAAGTTTAGGTGCATCTATTTCTACAAGCACAATCAAGTAAAGAGTCATCGGGAATTTACTCACTCTGCCATGTGGGTCAGTCAAAATAATCCGGAGGCAAGTCCTCTCCGTAAACAGTGTCCCCTGGTCATTGAAATAATTTTTATAAGGAATTGAAACAAACTTAAGAAACTATGTAAGTTTTCTTTAAGTTATACTCTTGACTAGTTTTTGAAATTTTTCCCGGTTTTTACCTAAAGTTCAATCGCGTATAACTTTTTCGTTTTAAATCCGATTTTTATGATCTTATAGTCAATCTTCATCGTTTTCGAGTGTACTTTAATGTGGTAAGGTTAGATTTTCGAAATGAGGTATACAATTCTGTCCATGGGTCAGAACAGTAGCGTTCCTCATGTGTTGGAATGTTTTTGGGCCTTGTTTGGTAAATGGCCTTTTTGATAACTTAAGAAATTCTTTGGGCTTGGTCTTTAGATTTTATCCTAAGCTTAAAATACTTCTTGAGATCAGATTTACAACTTTGATTTATATTCTTAAGGCTAACAACCACTTCTTGGGC
Organism: Lumnitzera littorea; assembly: GCA_024138015.1. Classification (NCBI taxonomy): domain Eukaryota; kingdom Viridiplantae; phylum Streptophyta; class Magnoliopsida; order Myrtales; family Combretaceae; genus Lumnitzera; species Lumnitzera littorea. The sequence goes on along the minus strand of JAMXBB010000009.1, from coordinate 103,776,459 downwards.
CTTTTAGTGGGCTTAAGTTATCAAATGGGCTTGTTTTTAGTTCAAACTAAAGTTAATGACTTTGGTGGGCTTATGGGGCCTTAGGTGGATTTATTATGGGCTTCAAAACAACTTCTCTTGGTTCTTTAAGTTGCTGGTCAGATTTTTGTTGAAGGCCCATCTTAGAGTTCTAAGCTTGTTTTGAGAGTTTTAGGCCCGGTTTTGAGTTTTAGGCTTTGTATGCTAATCATACTTGCTTTGATTAATCTTTTCACTTTGTTCTTTCACTTTTATCATATTTTTAGGCCTCATTTTCCCAAGTTCCAGATCTGTTCATGTTGGTCCTAAGGGGTCCTTACTTGGTTTTTCAACTTGTTTCATCATTTCCTTAAGTGTAGGTGGTAGATTATGCACTTAACTACTTGTGTATAAATCTTAACTTAGGTTTCCTTCCATCAAATGATCCTTTAACTCATGCTCCACATAAAGAAATAAAAGATCTAATACTTCATAAAACCTCCATATCATAGCTCATGTCATACAAAGTTGATTTCTTCATAAAACTTCATGTGATGGATTTTTCCTTAACTTAAGTCTAGATTTGAGCATGTTTAACTTAATGGAAACAAAATCAACATTCAAATGATCATGGAACCTTCACGTCCAGCATGCTTACCCTTCATTAAAGTTCTCATTTCAAGATTTTCTTAAAATCTCCCATTCAAAGCATTAAACAAATGCCCATACAAAACACCAACTTTACATGCTCATATTTCAACTTCATGTAATGGTTTTAGGGTTTGTTTCTTAAAACGATTTTTGGTGCTATAACAACTCAAACCTTACTCATATCTTCAAGAAATCCAAGTCTCCTAACATAAATACTAATCCACACATCACAAGAAACACTTACTCGTCCTTAACGCAAAGTTTGGTGGTTGTGCACTAAGGTTCCTCTTTAAGCCTTTAACTTTGCTTCCTCCTTTTTGCTTACCTTTTGAAACCCGAATCTTTTGCTCTTTTGGAATGGGGTTTATGGATGATTCTAATGGTCTTAGATGATCTTAAATGATGAAAGAAAATGGCACATGAACAAAGAAAAAAAATGCCGTGAGTTGAAGCTTTGAAAATGGAAGAAAATGGATTTTGTGGGGTAAAGTTGTTTCCCCTTTTTATGTTTGTTTCTAAAGAGAGAAAGATGAAGTAAAAATGAATTTGAAAGTGAGAGAAATGGAGAGGAGTGCAACCGGTTGGAATGAAGAGAGAAGGAGTGTTTAAATGCCTTGAAAGTATTGTCTTAAAGCTTACAAAAAGTCAACAATTGCAACTCTTGATGATGTAAGCATTAAGGGGTGAATAGTGATGTGTAAGGGAAAGTGATTGATGCTTGAAAGACAAGAGTATGGCCCCCCATTCCTCCTTGTTTAAATCTGCCATTGGAAGTCTCTTTATGCCATGGAGTGGTCTTGTCACCTTTATTAAAGTTAAGCTCATGATTTCTTGTGAAAATTTGTCCATATGTAGTATAAGTGAAGTGGTGATAAGGAAATTGTCTTATCACTAGATTTTGATAAGTTATCAATTGATAAATGATTCCAACTCTCAATTGATAAGTTATCTAAGGTGATTGGTTGGTCCACTTATTCATGTGTACAAATCTTATGTATAAAGATAAGGAGATTGTTTGATATGAAATTCTTTTGAAGTTTTTCTCTTAAATTGATTTGTAAGTTATGATTTAATATTTATAAAATTATGGAAGTTTCTAGAATTGAATAAAATTATTCAAATTAAATTCTTAATTAGCCGCTTAGGGTTACAAGTCCTTAATTGTTTTAGGGTTTTATGTTTAGAGTCTATGGTTCTCGTATTCGAGTTTTATCGATAATAGGGTTTCGAATTGGAAAATTAAATTCGTTTTTAAATGTAAACTTAGATTCTTAGCTTAGTTTATCCTTGGGAATATTTGGGAAGTGTTCTTAGTTGAATCACAAGTTTGCTAAAAGTAGGGTTTACAATTTATCCATGCGTAACATGGCTTATAAGTGAAAATAAGGGAATTGTCTTATATGAAATTCTTTTAAGGTTTGGTTTCGAATTAATTTGTAAGTTGTGATTTGCCTCTTAAGAAATTTTCAAGTTTTCTAAAGTTACATAAAATTTATTGAAAATATATTTTTAATTATTTATTTAGGATCGTAAGTCCTTGATCATCCTAGGTTTTAGAGTTCGAGTGAGATTATATATGTTTTAAGGTTTTTCACCAACTTGGGAATAATTTACTTACACTTATGAGCTTAAGGATCAATTGGCTTAGTTATTTAGGAACATCGTTTTATTATGCAACATATATATATCATATGATAATTTTATTGATTTATGGCTTTTCAAGCGTTAAGATAATTTTATAGAGTTTTAATTTAATTATATATATATATATATTTTTTTTTTTAAAGTACACGTATGTAGGGATTGTGATTTTCTTGCATGATAAGAGTTTCCAAATTATATAATTGGGTCTTTCAAGTTCGTTTTGAGTTCCAGGTTCAAAATTTTAGTCGGTTTTCATTTTATGTAGTTTTATTGACTTAGAGAAATGTCTACGGCACTCGAATCCGATACTATGTTTAAAAGGTTAAATTTACGGAGTCTATAGAAGAGACTTAATAATCATAGATTTGCTATTCTCTTCTTAATTACCCATTACCATTGCAAATGTGAAGTGTATGATTGCCTAGTATTTTAATTATATCTTGGTTTACATCTATCAATCTCTCTCTTCTAGTAGGGATTGTTAACTAAAGTTTAAGGCTTCTCCTTAATTCTCTTCTTTTTAGTTTAATTTCTTATGTTGGATGCACAATATGTGATATGACTAATCTGAAGCACCCATTGGTTCTATTTTGTTGAGATTATTAACATACCTTTAGGGTCTCTAGCTAGTATTCTCGTGTTGTGTATTTGTTATGATACCAAACAATTTATACCATACCAAAGGTTTAATTCATAATAATTCATAGTTCTACTAGAATACTTTTAAGTTACATTAACATTTTACTTTTTAAATAGCATGATAAGGTTACTATTTTTAAGGTACTTCCAACATCAATCCTTTGGTATGTCTTTCCTCATTGTCGAAACATTATGGGGTTAACCCTCATGCTTACTAGGAGAGTGTTTGGTTACTAGAGAATTAATAAGTTAAAGATTAAGTTTCTTGTTTCATTAGTTCTATAAGTAATAAGAATAATGTCTCATATTTAGTTTTTAATATATTTCTTAATAGTGCATCAATTAGTCTTAAGGGTTAATTCTAATTAAATAATGACTATCGTATGCATATATCTTTTTCAACAATATCTACTTGCTTTAGGATGTAATGCACAATTTTACTTATACATTTTCATGATACAAAATATAAAGATGCTAGAAATGTCATAACAAGAGCTAGTCAACATTGATATGTAATACAATTAGTATATACAGCAAACTATAATAAGAAAACAGTAACTCGTACTCAAAGTTACGATATTGCATTCATGTGAATATCATTATATTACTTCACATTTCAAGTTCAATGATCAGGTATTAACTTCTAGAACATACATAAATTTATATCTATATAATTAATAATTCCCATAATTAAGCAACATACATTTGAACTTCTATATTTACACACTATACTTATGCAAATCTAGTTTATTAGCAAGTAATTCCTATTTTATTTACAGGTATCTTATAGTCAAGTTGTACATTACCTAGTCCTCTATACATCATACTTGCTCGACATCTATCCATCATTATACAGTTTAAACTTTATAATCCCAGATCAATAATACTCATAGTGAATAAGAAGATTTAAATTCCAACTTTTTCGTACAAAATACTAAATTAATATTTTTATGTTTCTCTCCTAATACTAAATATGATGACTTATATGATTTCCCAAATTCAAATATAGAAACCCACAAAAAGTGTTTCTTTAAATTAAAATAATATTTATAATAGGTGATTATAGTTCATTTTATCAAACTTGGTATAATTCACTTAACTCCTCAATATTTTTACAAAACATCTATATACATATAGTAACACAATCATTCAACAAATATGCATATTCAGGTTAATTGATTTACTTCTTATTTAACCATTTGGTATATCTATATCTGTTATAAGATTGCTTCAATATGATTGTATGTTTTTGGGGTATAATATCTATCAATCATTTACTAAATTACATTTTAGAAATGAGATGAATAGGTTCAAATAAAATGGAGAGTATAGGGTTACATTTTCAATGTTAACTATTCATTTTTCGGTTACTCATACAGGCATCATGCCATCTACATAAAATCATATATCATCATGTATAAGATAACATAGCTATATTGTTAATAAGCAACACTTACGGGTTTTTTTTTAAGTCAATCAATAATTATACCAAACCAATCTCATATTTCTTTTAGTTATTTACTAAAGTTAAAGTTAGATCTATAAAACATAACTTTATCTTTGATTTTAAGACATTCTATTTTCCAATTAACAAAGCTATCTAAATAAATGCATCTTAACTATTCAATTTTATCTTACTATTATACTATTTAATTCTATATAATCAAACAATATTATGCTAAAATGAAAGGGTATTAATTCAAAACTTATGAAATAATATAATTTAATACTCATATGTTCTTATATTTATCAAATATCCTATAATGCAATTCACTTCAAATCCTACTAAAACATTCAAATATATATATAGCCATGTAGGTATGTTATCAATAAATATGACATTTAAATTAATTAGCATAGAGTTTCACTCGAACTCATACTTATTCTTGTTATATTTCCATGTTAACAACACTATATGTTGATAAGATCATAGATATATCTCAAGTTAGGGAAATTTCATAGTATCACCAAAGGATACAGTCATGTACATGTTGAGATATATTATGTTACAAAGTAATATTTAATTCAATCGATAATACTATAGTATTCCAATTTTGTTTAAGGTCAAAACAAGAGTTTAATGTCATCGTTGAGTAGAAACATACTATTTCTTCTATTGATTACTAAAAGTCTGTGGCCCCTATATTGTATAATGTCTACCATATTGTTGCCTTAAATTACCACTTTAAGATTGACCTTATCACCTTTCATAGTTTGATTTCTTATGTTTATCTTACAATTCTTTCTAATTTATATTTTGAATCATGCTCTATAATATCCTTTTTAAATAGGTTTTGTATAATTCGCTTTTATAAATTCTACTAACTGTTCCAAACTAAGTTAGCATCCTATTCAATGCTTCATTACACACCAAATCAATACTAAAGTTTTGTTGGAATCTGTAAACCTCGTAAATTTAGCTATTTAAAAGTAAAAGTGAACCCTAATACTAGAAATGACTTGAAGAGTCATTAAAGTCGAGCAAGATAAAAATTTAATAAATCATAAATCTAAACATATTATAAGCAGTAAAAAACTTAGGAATTGATTAAAACTCTACATCGCATACTAAAACCCTAAAATTGACTTATACACCATTAACCAAAATTAAACCCGAATTTGATCGAAACTCTAAAATTATAAATATAAACCTATAAAATAATTAAATATTATTCAATAGTGATAAAATTATAGTCGATTGCAATTTTCGACTAAAACACCTATTCGCGCAAAATTATAACGAAATTACTATAATAACTTGTAAAAATTATAATTGTAACGGGTATCAATTAAATTGATAAAATTTCACAAAAATTTGAAAATTAATTTACGAGGAGAATCATTGTAATTTATATGGTTCGAAATAACATATATTTGTTAATAATTTTTATTTTCCTTCTCTTTCAATTCCAATTTATCTCTTTTCCTTCTTTTCATTTTTACTTCAATCCTACGTCTTGCATAAACCAAAACAAAAATCAGTAAGATAGATACAAAAGGGCAGCTCACGTGAAGAATTACATTTGCCATGTGTTAAGTTATAAATTAATTGTCTTATCTTCATTAATTCACAAGATTAGATAAGATCTTAGCTTAAAATTTAAGCTAGTCACTCACGTGAGCAAGAAAAGAAAATATAAATCTAGAAAAAGAAAAAAAAATCCTGCACAAACACACAATTCTGGACAATAAAACCGTGAGAGAAAAAGAGAGAAAGAAAGAAGAAAAAGAAGGAGAAAAGAAGAAGAAGAAGAATGAAGAAAAGAAGAAGAAAAATTAAACAAATAGGTAAGTAATTATTTTAGTAGTATAGATGTATAAATATAGTATTTGTATAGTATTTTCTTATAAATATATAATACTACTAATACATATATATGTGCATAAATACATAAAATTGAATAATATATGCATGTATTAGGCTATGTATGTATACATATATGAACATAAGTATATTATATGGAAAGAGTATGTATTATGTGTTTTTTTTTTTTTTGTAGAATACCTATAATTAGTATTAAGTATTTTCATTTAATAACTATAGTATATATATACATATTAGTACCATAAGCTATATATATATATATATATATGTATCCATGTATAATTATTTTATGTATATATACATATGTAATCGTATAGTATAAATATAGTAGTATGTTTCTATGAATAATAATATATGACATA
>JAMXBB010000009.1:102965070-103022130 GCA_024138015.1 Lumnitzera littorea | reverse complement strand
ACTTCCCAAAAATAAAAAAAAAGCGAGAAAATAAATTAATTTTTTTTTACCATACTCTCTCTCTAGCATCCCTGCATCCACGGGAGCCTAACCATTCCTAAAACCCTAACCGGCACATTACACTTAACTTCCAAAGCCGTCCTCTTCACCGGCCGTCTCCGACCGTCCCAACTCTGGCTTTGATTCCACCGTTTGCCCAGCGCTTATGGTAAGCTTACGGTTGAAGTTTTGAATGCTAGACTGACCTAATTATCCCTCAATGTACTATAATTGAACGAGAAATTTGTTCTGGTGTTAAACCCTAAAATGGTATACTGATGCGGTTAGGATTTTGCTATGAAATTAGTTCCCCTTTCTTGTCATATTAAATTTGTACTGTTGTTAAACCCTACAATGGTATACTGATGCAGTTAGGATTTTATTATGAAATTAGTTCCGCTTTCTTGATTTTTAAATTTGTACTGGCGTTCAACCCTAAAATGGTATGCTGATGCAGTTAGGATTTTATTATGAAATTAGTTCCCCTTTCTTGATTTATTAAATTTGTACTGGTGTTAAGCCCTAAAATGGTATCCGTCTTGATTTTCACATAAGATTTCACATTTTCTTTGCTTCCTAGATAACTCATACTTTTCTTTTTGCGCCTTGCATTGGTCTTCTGTAGGTGTGCGATTCAGGAGTTTGCTATAGGTTGGTTATAATGAGCAGCTGATGCCTGCTTGTTTGGAGAAGAAGAAAAAGGAGAAAAATAGAGTATGAGCATCTACAGATTATCACGGTGGACAGTATTCGCTTGGTCCCATGTCATTTCTAAGCAGGGTCTCTTGAGAACATATCCCACCCTACCAAGACCTTCGATATCCTCCAATTCTTGCTGTTTCTCCGGTGAAACCTCAGCTTTCTGTCTGGTCTCTAGATCTCACTTCTCTGTGTTCGCCTCTAGGTATGATGATGAACAGGTGTCACCTAGAGTAGTCCAGGATTTGCTGGCTGATCTGGAGAGGGAGAAGCAGAGAGAAAGAGAAGCCAGGAAGAAAGCTGGACTTGATACAAAGGACATTGATGCTGAGGATGAAGAGGATTTTATGGGGGTGGGCCCATTAATTGAAAAGCTTGAGAAGGAGAAGCTGAAGAATCCTTCCCCTCCTGATCTCATGGTATATGAGGAGCCCACTGACTCAGAGTCTGATAGCGATGATGAGAGATACACTGAGGAAGAGGTGGAGAAGATGTGCCATGTCTTTGAGAAAAAAATTGAGCGCCATGAAGAGTTGGTGGATAATTACATTAGAGCTGGTATCCATGCTCTTCCATTTGCCCTTGATCTTGCCATTTTATTTTAATTTCATAAAAAAAAGTGAGTTTTTGATTTATTATTAATGGAGGGGCAAAGGTGATCTCATCTTGCAGTCTAGATATACAGTGACCTAGCAGCTATTAGTCCTAAACTCCTAGATATATATAAACCTTACTCTTGTACATTTTCTTGCCATTTTTTTTTTTTAAAAACTGCACAGAGACATTGGATGATGCATTCAAATGGATGAACAGAATTGATAAATTTGAACAAAAGCATTTCCGGCTCCGTCCAGAGTATCGGGTGATTGGAGAGTTGATTAATCTTATGAAAGTGGCAGAAGGGAAGGAAAAATTTATTCTGCAACAAAAGCTAAATAGGGCTTTGAGGTTAGTTCGATGGAAGGAAGCTTTTGATCCTAATAATCCGGCCAATTATGGCGTCATCCAGTTGGAACAGTCGGATCCTGCTGCTGATCAAGTAGAAGATGCTGAAAATGAAGAAGGGAAGCCAGTTATGCGAAGGCATGATGAGGATGATGACATCGAGTTTGATGACATGAAAGAGAAGGATGACCTGTTGGTCGAGAAGCTTAATGAAATAGATAAGAAACTTGAAGAGAAGCTGGCTGAGTTGGAATATACATTTGGAAAGAAGGGCAAGGTGTTAGAAGAGGAGATCAGAGATCTAGCCGAAGAAAGAAATGCTTTGACAGAGAAGAAAAGAACACCACTTTACAGGAAAGTAAGCAACTTCTCCATTTTTTGTTGCCTTTTCTCATTCGTCTAGTTTACAACAGTGAGCTGAGAACAATGCAACTTCTGTTATTATATTTTCTCTGTTTGTTGTTTTTTTCACTATAATGATGGTTATAGCTTTACATTTATAATCATGTTGAAACACGAGGTCAAGAGGTATTGTATATAGAAAAAACATTTCAAAACCCATTTACTGAAGAATCAATTTGAAATACATTGCATTGAGTTCATTTTATAAATGAACTAAAAGAGATGAAATAGGTTTCAATCTTGAACATATTTAATATATAGAATACAATCATTCAGAATAAATCCAGACCACAATAATGTAGATGTATGTAGGGGAAATTGACTTTGAAGTCGTTAAACCACCCCACACCACCCCAGCCCCTAAACACCCAAAAAAAAAAAAAAAAAAAATAGAGGCCTTGAAGTGTCTATACCCTAGATACACAGGTCATGCTATCTCATCATACAGCTAAATGAATAGGTAATGTAGCTCTAAGATCCTATCAAAGAGCCACTTAAGTTCCAATCTAGATGGATATTGAATGAAATGAAAGTAGTGTTGGTAACCTTTGGCAGTTCATAATTGTGGATGACATGAGATCGTTGTGAGGTTGGATCAAATCAATTCTCATCCACCTGAATGAAGTTCCTTCTAGTTTTTTGCATCGGTTCCTTCATTTATTTTCAAATTGTGTGAGCAAATGTTGATAATGTCAAATGGCAGGGTTTTGATGTCCGATTGATAGATGTGAACCGGACTTGTAAAGTTACAAAGGTACTGCTATTATTCCTTTTCCTCTCTAGCTTTTAGCTAGTTGTGTAATTCTTGGAACTGTTGGGTGAGGCTTGAAGCCCCAGGTTTGAGTATCAGCTGTGCATGTCATTGACAGCTATGTGATGCAGGGTGGACAAGTAATTAAATATTCTGCTCTATTGTGTTGTGGAAATTACCATGGTGTTATTGGCTTTGCGAAAGCAAAAGCCCCTGCAGTTCCTATTGCGCTCCAGAAGGTACCTTCAAGCTGCTTTATTTTCACTGTCAATTATTGCCATCTTACATTGAGTTGCATGATATATATTGTTTGATGGAAATGTTGGTATTCCTTAGTCAGAGGGGAAAAGCAAAGTTCAAGAGCCAATCAATTAAATAGAGATTAAGAAAAAAGAAGACCTCGAGCTTAGTACTTAAGCAGTCCATGATATTACATTTTCACTTGATATTCTGGATTTCAATTGGTCGGTACTAGCTGAAAATACTGTCTGACTGAATTAGGCATACGAGAAGTGCTTTCAGAATCTCCACTATGTAGAGCGGCATGAGGAGCATACAATTGCACATGCAATGCAAACATCATACAAAAAAACTAAGGTTCTGCATATCTTGCTTTGGTTTCTTCTAATTATCAATTTTTCTGCTCAATAGATTAGCCTTTCCTTTTCTTAGAAATTACTCTGGTTTTTTAAATTTTAGGTGTATCTGTGGCCTGCATCAACAAGAACGGGCATGAAAGCAGGAAGAACTGTTGAAACTGTGTTAAATTTAGCTGGTTTTAAGAATGTCAAATCTAAGGTACCCGACTTTCCTCATTACTGGTTGGTCATAAATGAATTCACAGCGGCATTCTGGTCTGAACCTCTTATTTTTCCCTAATGAACCTCTCCTTTTTGTTAGGTTATTGGTTCAAGAAATCCATACAATACGGTAAAAGCTGTTTTTAAGGCTCTGAATGCTGTAAGTATTGCAATTTTTTTCAGTGGGTGCAACTTTTTGTTACTTTTGCTATATGAACGAGGCAATTATTGTCTTCGGTTTCAGATTGAAACACCCAAGGACATTCAAGAGAAGTTTGGCCGGACTGTTGTGGAGAAATACTTGTTATGAAGAGCTTTTAGCAGCTGGATATTTGGTTGTAATTTCTTGAAAATTCGAGGGATATATTTACATAAGCTTCCCTTATAAAAACATTCTTTTTTTCCTTTTTCCCTTCTTAGATTGGAATAGTTTTGTCTTCAATCCAATCCTAATAATGGTGCAGGAAATGTTTCTAGTGTTCTTTGTGCTAGGTTTTCGATGTTGTCTTATTTCCTGGAGACTAGGGGGGCCTCGCCTGGAGTTGAAGTGAGTCTTCAATTTATACGGTGGAGGCTAGAACGTTGCTGTTAGAATTAGGAGTATAAAATAGCTTAATAGTATTGTGCTTGAGCTCAAGTAGGGCTTGATTATGTTTGTTTAGGTTCTCTTATCTGAAAAATTATGTGTCTTTTAATTTAATTTAAATTTGGTGAAGCTTGATAGATAATTAAGCTAGTTTCTACTTGATTAAGCTTGTAAGCTCATCTAATCAAATAGGTTAAAGCTTAAGCTTAGCTTGATTATAATTGCGTTGAACTATGAGCAAATGTTGGATCTGAGCTTGAGTGGCATATGATCCAACTTGATTAGGAGAATGGGATGTGCTGAAAGCAAATGTGGGTTGCCATCTAGTTGTTGCGACGGCCAGATACACTGATAATGCCATTAAGTTCGAAATCACTAGCTAATGATTGTGTTGGAATGACAATGACATTAGTTGTGCTCTTTTAGGTATGGGAGGAGATATCAGTTGTATGATTAGGGGAATAATTATGTTCGAGCTGTGAAGATTGCACCATCATATGCTTAATTTATTTATACATTAGGCTTGGCAATTGTCATTACTCTATTAGTCCACTTGTCATTTAGTTAGTTAAGTTTGTGAGTATTATACTATAAATAGCATCAAGAACTTTGTTTTTATTAGAACGAACAGTAATGTTACATTGTATATGACTTCCTCTATTGCTATCGATTAAAGAGTTTTCTAGACATCTGTTGTTGCTTAATCAATGGTGTAATGCAATTATGCGAATTTCAATTCTTGTTTTTTCACATGCTATCAGAATTGCGAAGGAACCGGTCTCGATTTTCCAATAAACTCTCTTGCATTCTTAGCTTAGTTCCAGGTTGAAAATAAATTTAAGCTGATTGCACTATTAATACTTTTGGCGAACAATCGGTCACCAATCCACTTTATCTTTTTGAATCTGATAGTTCGAGAATGTCAATAGGAAATGTGATTTTTAATGGAAATAACTATTAAAGTTGGAGTTGATCGGTTAGGATGGCAATGGAGGCGACGCTTAAATTAGGGCTCATAGATGGATTAATTGAAAAGCCTCTAGAAAACCTGCCTGATTTAGTGAAATGGATGAGATGTAATTATATGGAGAATTGTTGAATTTTTAAATTCTATGTTAATGGATTAGTCATGAAATTTTATGTACACATAATTGGTTGGGGATTGAAATAAATAAGCAATATGAGGTAGCTAATGCCCCCTTGATGTTTTAATTACAACAAAAAAATTCGTAATTTGAAATAAAATAATCACACTATAGGAGTGTGTTATAATAAACTCAAAAGATGTGGGATGAATTATAAGAGCTGCAATAGTTATCTAATGTGCATTTGTGGAAGGATGGCTTATTATAGGTGTGGATTGAAAGAAAAGATCATGGATTTCGAATCCTAGAGAAAATTGATGCAAGTCTCAATGGGGATGAATGGAGTTTATGAAGAAGTGGAAATCAAATCCTCTTTATGGAATCATCAACGATTGATAAAGCTTTCTACGTGGTTCGTCAAATAGAAAGACAAAAACAAGTAATAGGTACTTTTTCTTTGGAAGTAGAAATTCGTCCTTCTATTTTAATAAATGGGAGTAGTAAGAATGAAGCTAATAGAAGAGCAGGAAAAGGAAATAATGGAAGGTCATGTGGTCGATATTGTAAAAATGGGGGCTATACAATAGGAAATTGCTGACTTATACAAAGGAAAAAGGCTGATGAAAGGAAAGAGGGGTGCTTCTGTATCAGCTTCTCTTTGTAATCTGATTTAACTTTAGGGACTCCTTTTGAGCACCTGGCCAATGTTATTTCTAATGAAGAATAGCAAGTTGAGTCAATGGTTCTACTTCCAATGTAATGGGTAAGTAACTGATTCGAAGCCTTTGGCAAGAGATGATTCAAATGGCAAAAGGAAAAGGGGCATACAACAAGGCAATAGTTAATGTGGTACAATATTCAAATGTTTTCTCTAGGTTATGTTTGTAAACAAAAGGTTAATAAAGGTGCTTGATCGTGTTTATAAGCAATTTGTTGTGAGTCATGATGTAGTATTTTATGAAAATTTCTTTCTTCTTCTTCTTCTTCTTCTTGTTTTTTTTTTTTAAACAACTTGTCATGAAGTTTGATTTGTGTACTTTAGAGTTGCCTGCAAAAAATTTTATCTTGTTAAAACACCATCATGGTCGTCTTCTTCATCAAACATTCTTGTTCCTTTTATTGATCGACCCACTCAAGACTCCTCTATTGGTCGTAGTTTGTAAAGATCAATAAGAGAATATAAGACTCCAAATTGGCTCCAAGACTTTGTACATGTGGTTCATTCTAGTGCCTTTAGCTATTGAATCTTACTCTTAACTTCTATCAATTCATGATAGCACTACCTTTGCTCACAATCTTAGCGATTTTATAGATTTTTTTAGTAAATGTGTTGGTGAACGTGTGTAGATGTGCTCATAAATCAATCATTTGAGTTTTTAGATTTTTGGGTTTATAGATATGAAAGTCAATATTATTATATGTTTTAGGACCTATTGAGCTTAGAAATGCAAAAGATATAAAAAGATATGAATGGAATCAATATTCGATATGACTCATGAATATTCAAATCAAGTTAGATTGTGGTTGAAACACAAATCAATATTAGGCACAATTTATGTAACCCTCATAGGGTTTTAAAAGAATTAATGTGGAAAAAATGGATTCAATCAAACATAATTTTCCACAATTGATAAGAACTTAACTTGAATAAGGAATATGATATACCAATGCACAATACTCAATAGTTCTTGACATAATGACAAAATCAAGTGAAAATGATAAAATGACTTGACTATCGAACTCTTGACTTATGACATAATCAACATATTTATAGGTTTTCAATATAAACCCTAGGATTATCTAAATAAGATAAGACTAATTGAAACAACATTAAAAAATAGACTTAAAAAATAACTCTATCTAACCAATTTCATTATTCATAAGATGACCACCAACACTGTTAATAGCTCAATTGCCTACACTATTCATAGGTCAATCACTTGCATTATCCACAGTTTGACCACTCAATCACCACAACTTAGTGGCTTTTGGTTGAACTTGATCGGCTTTTTCGTGGTTGATCTTTTCCTGAGTGATCCCTTAAACCTCCAAATGGTTGAAACTATTTCTTAACTTGGCTTGGATTCTTAAGCTTATCTTGTACTCTTGGTGTTACTCCTTAATTCCTATTAGTTATTTACATAAGAACCATGTAATTACTCATATGCAACTTAGCAAAAGGAATGGATAGACACTAGACGAAAGGATTTAGATGCCCTTGACTATAATGGTTTTTAGGAGCTCACTATACTACCAAAATGTAAGAAAGCCATAAGGTTTAAATTGTTGTATAGAATCAAGTATTAAGGTAGTATAGAGCTCGCTTAGAAGCTAAGGATTATATATGAATGGAAAGTGAAGACAACTTATTTGGAAATGACACCTAGCTAACTATATGTCTCTTTTTCATTGGATCGATTAGAAATGTTCTTAAGTGTAGGAATATCTAAATTACACCTAGATTAGATATGCAATTATATAAATTAATTGAAAGGTTTAATTCTTGAGATACACTTTGAAAACTATGATTTTTAACAACTTTCTTGGAATTAAATTGAACCTTAATAATTAGGTAATAAAAATTAAAAGAAGTAATTATATAGTTTTAATATTTTAAATTAAGCTCCTTTATATGCAATTTTTTTAAGAGTATTAAGTTTATCGGGTCTAATCTCTATAACTTAGAATTGCATAATTTTAGATATAGTTTATGATAAATTTTTTAAAATCAATTACGTAATCTTAATAATTAATATTAGTGAGTAAAATTATATATAAGATGTAAATGAATAAGTCCTAAATAATTAATGGAACTTATTTGTATGTATCATATATTAAAGAAAAGTGTATTTAGTATCTTATCTTGGAATGTAAGACCAATGAAAAATTAGTTTAGAATAAGACCAAATGGTAATATGAGTTATCCAAAAGTTATAAGGAATAGTCTTATAAAGTCGGATTTTAAAAATAAGTTGAAATACAATCAATATAAATTATAAAATAAAGTTTGTCAGGTTAAATCTTAATTAATTTAGAAATAAAAATTTAAATTATGTGTATAATATAATGCTATACTATTTTTTAAGTACATTATGAAACTTTATAAATAATAAATCATGATAAAATTTTACTAAAAATGTCATGCAAAATTGTTCTAAAAAAAAAATAAAAAAGGAGGCAAAATTGCCTTATTGAGGTAATGGAACCCATTGTGTGTGTGTATTTATATATGGCATAATAGCCATATTTGAAATTATGAGAGAGAGAGAGAGAGTAAAAGGAGAAAAAAAAAAAAGGAAGAAAAGAAGAAAAAGAAAGAAGAAGAAGAAGAAAGAAAAGAACAGAAGAAAAAAAGAATTATACAATTTAATTTTTTCGATATATGATATTTCTAAGTAACCTTGTTTTCATAATTATAAGTATTGTTTTTTTTAATTGATATTTAATTGTCATAAAAACAATACATCCGTAATCTTATTATTTTCCTAAATGAAGTCTTTTATTAGTATAATTTCATAAATTTTTTTTTTTTCAAGTTTTGAACTCAGAATATTAATAATTATATTTTTATTACTTTTATCTACTAACTCCTAAAGGAGCTAATTAAATTTATATTTGTATGAATCATCTTTTCCATATATATATTTATATATGTGTGTATATGTGAGTGTGTTTTTGAAAATAAATTTGAATGCGTAATAATATAGATTAAAATGTAAGTAACATGTTGTAAGCATAAAACTTTATTATTGACTTAATTGTAGTAAGTACATATAACACTTATAGATTGTAGTAAGCACTTATAACATTTATAGATAGTTAGATGAACGAATATATATATATAGCGTCTAACTAATTCTATCGTTAGTATGTATGGTATATATGACAATTTTACATATAAGATAAATTATATATTGTATAATATTTTAAACACAATTATTATTATTTGAAAAATATACATATGTGCTATCGTAGATATAGTTCATTCATGGTGTGCATGACTCAATCAGCTTGAAGCATTCATTTTAATACCTGTTAATGATCAAACTTGTGATATAGTTTTACAAAATATCTGTTTTGTATAACCTATTGTTTGATAACACAATAATATTTATATAAACGTTTTACTTCTAGAGTTATAATTTACAATAAGAGTTTATCAAAAACCAAAGGTCTTAAAATCTATTTACAATAAGATAGGAAACTAATGGGTGTTTTAGAGAATTCCTAGTTAATTTCCTCAAAACTCAATAAAAAAGTCAAAAGCTTAGATTTAGTGGATTCTCTATTCTTTATTTTCCCAAACAATTATACACTAACTTAGAGGTAGTGATATTTGAATATCTTGACCTTCACTTATTATTTGCAAAAGAGTTTATGGGGATGTGAGTACAACTAGCTCAGTAAGTGGGATGTAGTTAGAAGAGTACCATATAATCACAAATAAGGTTATTATTTATAATGAAATACAATACAATTAATTACTTCAAACATCGTATAATGTTATCCAGTTCATTGTGAGGTCAGAGAAATTATATCCTCTTCAACTCAAATTAGGGAGCTTTCTATGACTCAAAATTAGACTAAACCTAGATTTGTGTAATAGACTTATTATATAAGTTAAGTTAAGTTATTAAGTATTGATAATATATGTAATTATATTATTACATATAATATATCGTTTTGATCGTATTGAAAAGTACTTTTAATTAGTTAATTTATATTTTAATTACGACAAGGTTATCATAGTATATAAATTCTTATAATATTATAGAGATATAGGTTATATTACCTAAGATTGTTCGATTTTAGTAAAAGAAGTGTCATTGGATTCATATATACTTAATGATATATATTACGGGTTTTATTTTTAGAGATGACTTTTAAAGGGTGTAGACACTTAATTTTTGCCCTTTCGTAGTTTTAATTTTTGTTTTTGTTTTAATAAGGTCTTAATTCTAAAATTTAAAAAAAATGATAAAAATACAAAAAAAATAATGGAAAAAGAAAAAAATTATTATTATAAAAGATTTTTTTTAGATTTTTAGAAAATGTTTTAGGGGTTAATCGTTTTAAGTTTTAGTTTGGTTCGAATAATTATTTTATAGAATCATGTAGTTTAAGTATAATTTAATTATATTAAGTATCAAGGTACAGATTAACGACCTAACGGATAAGTATTGGAGTATGGGCATTGGATTAGTTTAAAGTCACAGGTTTTTTTGCAAAAATCGATTGAGCGTATGAGAGTTAAATCTAATTAAGTTTTTTTTAATCTAATGTGATGAAGATATGAGAAATTCAAATTGTATTTGATTTTTCTCAAATCAGATTTAAATCAATATAAAAGTTTCAAATTTAATTTGATTTTTATCAAATTAAATATGAATCGATATAAACAATTCAAATCTAGTTTGATTTTTTATTAAATCAGATATGAACTGATATAAATATTCAAATATACTTGATTGATATGATTTGTTTCGACTTATATAAATAATCTACGGCATAAGGTTTGGAAAAAAAAAAAAAAAAAAGGACACACTGGCAGAAAGGAAATCAATTTTCTATTTCTCTAACACAATCCAGTCACTCCCAAGCAGCCACAATACTTAACACAACAGCAGTAAACCCCTTGACGCCTGTCATCCACGGTTTCAGTGCAGAAGTCCGATTCGTTATTGCATAAGCACAACTGTTGTCCAACTCCAAACTCCACAGTAGAGCGCCCTAATCACAGCAACTCGACAGCCATAATCCTCTAAGCGCAGCAACTACAACTCGAACAGCGCCCCCCTAATCTTCAAACCGAGCAGCCATCCTCTCTCCTTCATTCAGCAATAGTCACACACAAGCCCCTGAGCACTTCACACACGCCTAGCCAATTTGCTACGTCTAACGATGCATCGCAACATCCACCACACTCATACAAATGCAGGCACTGCAGATTACACGGTTAGCTCACTCCCAACCGCTACTCACAGTGCAGCAGCAGGCGGACATCCACGACTATCTCCAAGCAGTCACAACAGATCGCCTCGATGAATCCAGGACTCCACTAATCAGACCAATTACTTTACGCCACTATTGCAACACATTCGACCAATAATTCTACGCCCACAATTGACAGCACCACATCCCAACGTCCCATTATCCATGTACCGCCCAGCCCACTGCAGCACACTCCATGGACAGCACCCGATCAGCAAGTAGAATGCACGCACACCACACAACACAGCTAAACTCCAATAACGACCAATGCCAGCAGCAATTCTAGACACAACAAGTTCACTGCACGGACAACCGACTAATTCGTAACTCCAGTAATACCGCGTTACTGATCCACACGCCAAACTCACGCACAACTGTTCCATCCTCCCAGTTCGATCACGGCAACACCGAACACGACGCTTGTGAGACGCACGACAGCACTCATCCTCACCGCTAACAACTAACCAACGCCTTCCCAATGCCCTCCTTCTACAATCGAGCTGCAATTCCGATCGGCCACACAACACGAGCGAATCAACAACAGAACCCTCCAAGCTGTGCTTTACCATTAGCTACGACAACTCACCGGACAGTGGACACAGCCGAACATGTTTAGGTTCGGTTTCTTTCAATTTTTTAATATATTTATTTATTATTATTATTATTATTGTATTATATTGTATTATTATTTTATTAGATCCTTAGTGATTTAGCATAGTTTATACATATAATAGTTTAGGATATTTCTTTAGAATTAGTTTTCTAATATTATATAGATCAAATATTTATTTAAGTAAATGTTTATTTAATAGTAGTAATATGGATATAAATACAAATGTGTATTAGTTTAGTTTAGGGATTGTTGGGATTGGTTTTTTTAAGAATTAGGTTTTGTTTAAGGAGTTATCACGTAGAAAGTTGTTTTTTTTTTAAAAATAAAAATTAATAAATGGCCCTTTTAAAAAATATGATTTTTAGAGTATTTCTTTATAAAATAAAAACATTCAAGAATAGGATCCCTTTAGATTTTTTTAGATGAATTGAATAAATTAAAACGTAAATTCAATCAATTTTCATAATTAAAATTAATAAACACACTAAGGTTTTCGAAAAGAACTACAATCGTTTAATCCTGGTTAATGGGTACGTAGATACTTTTGGGAGCGACAATAAAATCAGTAGAAATTTAAATTTTTTTTTCTTTTGATTTTTGTTTCCTTTTCTCAAAGATATTAAAGAAAGGATAATAAAGAAAAATAATTCTAATTTTGGTAAATAGATAGTAGTACCCGTTAAGGTTTAATAGGTTAGTTCTCGAATTTGGAATTCTTTGGTTTTTTTTTTTTTATTTAAATTGAAATAAAAGATCGGTAGTTAAATTGTAATCAATTTACGGTTTTTTTTTTCCCGGCTTTAGTTAGGTGGCGACTACAAAAGCTATTTTTTTTTTATAAAAAAAACCAGAATTTCTCAATTTTTTTAGTCGGGGATTAATACTGAATGGATTAGGGTTTAGTATTAATTGGAGTGAGAAATCAAATTAAAATAAAAGAAACTGAAAATTTAGGCTCGATAAAGGGTATTTCTTATTTCTGATATACTTATACGTTCCTATAATAAGTATTGTTGTATTATACTCATTTTATGCAATTAAACTATATTTTATATAATTTGCTAATATAACTTAATAATGTAGGTATTATCTGACCCCATATGTATACAATATAACCTAGTAATGAAATTATCATTAAATATGTTTAAAAATTCATGTTTTACCAAATCTGACCAGCATGCATATGTATTGTCTTTATTTCAATATTTGTCACATTTTAGCTTATTATTACTAAAAACGTGCTTCGATTTGTAATTTAAGCAAGTTTACTACTAAAAATCATAATAAATGACTTGGGTCACCAAATAATTTTTCAAAAATTTCTATAGACTTCTAAAAAATGGAGAATTTAGTCATTACATGGTTCCATATTATCGGATTTATCACCTATATACTCGTAATTATATTTTTACATCTAAATTGCACTTACATAACCAAATATTATCTTTTTTATGAAAAATTATTTTCAACATATTCTAACATTATTATAAATCAGCAGAAGTCAGTGGACATCCATTTTATTAATTAATTTCATAAAAACTTATCTATTTAATCATTTAACCCTATTTTTAGGGTAAAAAAATACAATAAATATAAAAAATATCTAAATTAAAAATCTAGCTATATAGCGATTAAATATAATTATATGTATTCTTCACAAAAATTTTGAGTTAGAAATTATATCATTTAGTGTATTTATTTTAAAAGTAAAAATTTGGGTGAATAGTGATTTTTTAAAGCAAGTATACAAAATAATCTTAATTTAAAAAAATAAAATTACCACATGAAATATATCTAAAATAACCTAGATAGAAAATTTTTTTATAATTTTTTTAACATAATTTAATATTTTTAGAAAATTAGGCAAAAACAAGGTAAAAATTTAACTAATATGTTTGTCGGTGCTTCGATGGTGGATAAGGGATTGTCGGAAGGGTAGTGCATGGGTAGCTCTACTAGGTGGTGGAGTGGTGCAATAATAGATCAACGTTTGGTTCATGAACTACTCCTATCTAGTCCCTTACTTTGTTTTTGCAATTTTTTTCTAAATATTTTCTTAGTTTTCCTAAAATCTTTCGATCACTACCCTAACTCTAAAATGTTATATGGAAGTGATTTGAGGTCTTTAGCAATTTGTAGAAGTGATTGTTGGTTAAAAGAAAATTTTTTTCACTTCATTTATTCTTTTTCAAATAAGTAGGAGGTGTCCCTGGTTGGTGAGTTCAAGCTTTTAACTCATCCCAAATTGGTGCTAATGCTACCATAGTGAATTCTTAATTTTTTCAGATTGTTTAGTTACAATTTAGATAAGTTTTGACTAATTTTGAAGCCAATTGTTGATATTTTACATAAATTACATTAGGATTTAATATATTTATTAATATATGTGTATACATTCTATATATGTATCATGTAATTGTACTTATATAATTTTGTTCCTAGCATATCTTTTATTTTTGAGATATTTTTCTACTTATTTTTATGAGTTTATCTCATATTATATATAATTATATAATTTTGGGTTAATTTATGGATATAATTATTATATATACCGGATATATTTATAAAAATATGCATATACTCATATAGTATATTGTATTATATTATTTCCTTTTATAGTTTAATTAACTTATCTCTAAATTGTTATCGCATTTCGAGCTCGGTTTTAAATGTTTTAACTATTTTTATACTATATTGAATAATCACACTTTTAAGGCTAAAATTGAGTTTTTGAGTCATTATTTTTGAAATCGAATTTCATTGGGTTACTTTAACTAATTTTTCTATCATAATCGTAAAATTTGAGCTTAATAAGTTTTGTCGAAGACCCTAAATTTGGGTACGATTGCCCTAAATTTGGATACGGTTACCCTAAATGTAATTTTAGAGATTTATAAGTTACACGATAAGTAACATAAAAATGATAATGCATATTTAACATATATATATGTAATAGAAAGATATATATATATATTTAATAAAGTTTTGTATTAGTTATGGGGATGAGTTAGTTAACTTGATAACCATAAGGTAAAAATATGATAATCACCTAAAGAAATATTTTAATATCTTATTTATCCTTAGTTTTTACTCTATTTTATCTAGGATTAGTAGACCAAACCTGTGAACCTATTAGGAACTTTTAGGGATATTTGTCTCGGAGGTTAGGGTAGTAGATTTATCCTATGCTTGGAGTAGATTTATTGCTATTCATAATACTGTGTATTATTTGATATTGTATTAATTGAACAAGGCTCTATCTTGGTTGAATTGATATGTTACTATAGTGAATATTGATGTCGTGATTTTGAATGATGGTAGTTATATCTTGATTAAATTGTTATGCTACTATGTTGAATGTTGATGTGGTATTTATGAATGATTGTATTAACTTAGAGAATTGGGTGATTACTAATCCAATCTTTTGAGAGTTTACCTAAGTAAACCTTAAATAAGATATTAGATTTCCATTAGAGAGAAACCAAAAACTAAACTCAAATAACTAGGTTTAATAAAACTTATATACTGGTTATGCTAAATGATATACTTGAGTTGTCATTGCATAGCATAACATGGCATGGCACTAAAAAGACAATTGGGTGAAAATTTTTAAAATAAGGCTTCTAAGTGATAAAAAAGAACCATGGCTTTATGAACTTAGTTTTAGAAGCATATAGATACTCACTACTCGAGTAACTTAACAACTTTTGTAGTTTGATTTGGTAGACTACTCTTTGTAATCTGATTTGGTAAAAACAGAGTTAGGGGGTCTTATTTTTAGGCAGCTCCTTATTGTCTTTAGATTCCTAGACATTGTATCTAGATGCTTTGGTATGTTAACTAATTAGATGAGTGAGTTGAAATGTATAGGATATCAGTACTGATGCATACTATATGGATAAGTATAATATGCTGCACTACTAACAATAAATACTTGGTCGGGCTAATGTATGTATAAAGTTGAACTTGTTGGTTATGATTGAAATGCTTGCATAGTGATATCATCTATATTGTATTATTTGTTATCCACTGTCACTAAATTAAATGGGATAAAACATTTTCTCCTCAGGTTAGCAAGATCTTGAAGGGCCTAACACTAAGGAGGATGTATGTTGAGAGCGTTAGTTAGAGTCAATAACTTTTAGATGGAACTTGTACTAAGTTAGAAGTCCTATTATTTTGCAAGAAAAAAAAATGATTTATGTTTTGATATAAATATTAAGTTGTACATATAAGTTGTAACCAAATATTCAATTGAACTCTATTGTAGTATCTCTATTATTACATAAATAAAGTTGCCTTTGATGAATTAGCATATTGAGTTAAGTTTTTAATAATACATCTTGTACTAAGTCGGGATGTGATACACCACCATCACCATCACCATCACCCCCATCACTGACCACCGTTATCATCATTGCCTGCCGCCACCAGTATTACCTATTACTTTAAGGTTGGTTGAAAAAGAAAATAAATTAAAAGTAATTTAATCATTAAAATTTTATTACGTATTTATTTTTAAGGTACTTATAAATTCAACCAAACAAATTAATAAATATCGCACTCTTGTTTCATTCATTAGGAATTCTAATTCTATTCTTCTCTATCAGGCATAATAAGAAACAGCTAACAATTTCTACTTCTACTAGGAAGGCTTAATATTATAGCATGACTGTTACATCCAAAAAGGTACAATGGAGTTCCTTTTATTTTACGAGATCTTGGTACTCCTATTACTTTGTTGATTAAAATATGTTGTGACAATAAGTTTACCTTGCTTATTGCAACTAATCCTTATTCACACGGTCATGACATTGATGTGTACTTCATTAAACCATATTGTGTTCAGTTGGCTGATTTACTCGTTAAGGTATTCGGTGAAAAGCATAATCATATTTGTGTTCCGTTCAGGAAGCTCCGACTTAATGGAATCGATGTTTACACACTCTTTTTTCTACATATGTATTTATATTATGCCTAGAGGTTTACATACCTTGTGTTTTCTATCGTCATGGCATAAACCATGTTCCAACAATGAATTATTCTTGAATGTAATAGACGTGTTTGGAATCGATATGTTTAGGAGTTATCCTCCACATTTGATGATCTCATTGCGCTCTACAAGTACTATATATCATCAAAAGAGATGGGAACCAACATATTATGCATGTAATGGGCTCAACAGACGCAATGGTGGTTCACGTGAACCGGTGGGTGTTTTGGCAATTGTACGTCTTGAGAGGAAAGGATTAGAGGGAAAATATGTAAGCATTTAGCTAGTAAAAGACCTTGTATAATTTATCATACGAGCCTTATTGGCAGTCCCTTGTGATTCTATTAACAAAATGCATTAATTTTAAAGACATTTATTCAAGGATATGGTGGTTCGACAATACATATGACAAGTACATGCAATATAAATCCGACATCATATTGTTTCAACTAAGATACAGTAGCCCTCGCCAGTTCACTCCTCACCAAATGAGGTATCATTATTGAGATAGCCATCACTTTCATATACAAGTATAGGCAAGTGCCATGAGAAACTTATTTAAATAAAATTATAATAGATGATATTGCACTCCAATGCTATCAACATTTCATTACCTTTCTCAGTAGGAAATCCCTTATAAAGAGTGGCAGGTGATATGCGATCGCACTGGCAGTGGAGAAGTGTCCAGCAGAGAACCAAGATGGTGGATTCTTCTTTAGAATAGCAGCCACAGCCACTTTTGCAAACACATCAGTAGGCGTTGACTTTACTCCCTGAGAAAATTGTGCTCTTTCATGTATTACTTTCTCGTATGGCTTGTACAGTTGCCATTCGGGCATCTTGTTGCAGCTTGCAAGAGCAGAATTTCCAATGTTTGACTTGACCGCACCAGGAACTATGTTAATGACATCGATCCCAAGCAGCTTCAGCTCCAATCTGACCATCATTTTAAAGTAAGACAAATCCAAAACCGGATATCAACCATGATCAAGTCTCATATTGTGGAAGAGAGGATTTAAAAGTGCAAAGATCATATCCTAACTATTAAACATGAGAACATACTCCTTAAGTTTCTTGAACTATTATTAGGTAATCCTGAAATTCCATGTTAGCACATTGATGTCGCATGCCAAGCTAATGAGAAAAAATCTTGTAACTGCCAGGTCACTATCTACTCTCGGTTTTCTGCACACATCATGGCTGATTTGGCTTTCTATTTGAAGTTTCGGCTAACTCAATGGCTATGTTGGCATATTAGAGATGATCACCGGCAATTAACTATTCATATGTATCTCTCCATCAGGCTGGAAACGCTATATCTTCATACCGATATGGAATTACAAGACATCCCAAGAAAACACAGGTCTCTTACTAATACAAATAAATAGGAAAATGATAGATGATCTATGAATGTATAGATTGGAACATGTTCTTGGGGGTTCTTACTATTATTTTATAACAAATAGCGAGATGGCAGGAATGAAGATTAATAGAAATGTCTCCTTGTATAGATGCATAATGTTTATGATGATTTATGTTAAGCAATGAAGTTCATGGACCAAAAATGTCATACTAATTCAAGATTGCCTATTTCGTGAATCTTTTGGCCTTGATATTATCTTGAAAAGCAGAAATAGCGATGCGGTGAGCATTCTATTATTTGACATTTCAAAATCATGTTATTTTCGTTATCGTCATAGTTATTAAGGTCAGACGAACGTATCTGGCTCGGATTACTAGAATAGACCAGAGAGAATATTATAAATTAGTCCATCACAATTCCCCATAAGCCACAATTTAATTTTAGTCCAACGAAATTCACAGAAAGGTTTTATAAATTAGTGATGCCTAACCTGAGAGTGTCTGTAATTGAATGAAGAGCAGCTTTTGATGCGGTATAAGCACCAGCCCAGGGACCAGGGGCCATAACAGTAACGCTTCCAACATTTGCAACTCTTCCCTTTTTCCTTGATGCCATGTGAGGTACAACAGCTTGAATCATTCTCATGGTACCTGAACCAATTGTTTGAAATGTGTACAACTGAAGAAGTTAGTTTAATTTGCATATCAGCACAAGCACAAAGATCCAAACAACTAACTGTGATGAATAAGCTACAAATAGGCTTTTTTTCAACTTGTCGCAAGATGGACCACTTTTTGAGCTTTCCATAACAAGTGGTATGTGCTTAATTGAACGTTGAGGTGGAGATTCACAATTTTACCAATTTACCATAGAAAGCATTACGCTTTTACCATTGAGCAGCGCACCAAATTGCCAGAGATAGATATTATAAGTAAAAAAATTTTGGAAGACTACAAACTTCAATGTAATTATTTCGGTGACAAGACCTTTCTCAATGTAGCAATGAGCGAAGGCAATTTAGGACTTCAA
The DNA here is from genome assembly GCA_024138015.1 of Lumnitzera littorea. Classification (NCBI taxonomy): domain Eukaryota; kingdom Viridiplantae; phylum Streptophyta; class Magnoliopsida; order Myrtales; family Combretaceae; genus Lumnitzera; species Lumnitzera littorea. The sequence continues at coordinate 103,002,834 of JAMXBB010000009.1, read as the reverse complement.
GTTTTTGTAACATATTGAAGACTAACTGTCATTACAGGACTTGCTTGGTTATGTTTTACCTTGAGAATATAATGAGTTGAAAAACATGTTCTAGTGGATAAAATTGGCACTGCATCTTTCAGCCCAGTTGAAGGGAACTGAGTGAATGACAAAACACCTTAATGTAGATTGCAAACAAAAGCTTCAAACCTTGCTTAACCCTCCAATAAACTTGAACATACACTCGTGTCGTTGCTGTGGGACTCAAAGCCCATCCCTTAAGGCATGGGACTCAAAGTATGGTGGAGGGCCACAACATGGAGAAAAGGTTTAATGGTATTAGTATGTCACATGTATTGATGAGTAACTGTGTAACTACTAATAAAATTTTAATACGTGGATATATAATTGGTACTTTTTCAAAAAATATGTTCCTTCATTTTCAAGTATTAAAAAATCATTGGTACTTACATACTACTTATCGACTCACATTATATGTTAGTACCATTGAATCTTTCTTTTTTCCACAACATGTGTGCGTGAAAATATATTTCTTTAGGCCAATTGAAGGAAAGTGAGTGGTGCCAAAACACCTTAACGTGGCATTCCAGCAGACCGTGCTTCAACATATGAAGTATAATAATAAAGGCACCTCCACCATGTTGTTGGTTTCATATAGAACTAGTCATTAATGCTAAGGCCTAACCTGCAGCCTTTTATCATATACTAGCCATCAATAGACTTCCCTAGTAGGTGAAACTTATGGAATAATGCATTAAATCATAAATAAATACAACACAAGATACCAATATTGACTCATTGGAGTCTAATGAGAACCCTAAAGGATTTCACGAAATTCACTTCTAATAAAATTCCAAAATTTTAGGGGCTATCTCGAAAATAACGTTCCATGCCAGTAGGGGCAGCAGTGGTGCTTAGCCCCCAAGTCTGCCACTGCATATTATAACATTTCTTCATAGCTCACAACTCATAAACTTGGTATATTAAAATCCATTGACTAAATGAAGGCAGAGCAAGAATTTGTGACCAGACTTTATGGATGCTGTTGACTTCTAGTTAATTCTACAATTTGCCAATAATTCTATAAACCAAACACAAAACTAAACCAAGCGGGCATTTGTTTGACACATAATCTTCCCCATATTTGTGGACAGGAAAAATTATAAATTAAGAACGATCTCGATCAAATAAAATATAAAATTGAACAATTAAAAAGTGATCAAGGGAAAAGTAAATAATCTTAACAAGAACAGCAACACTAAAAGGCTTACTGACACTGGATGGGGTTCTTTATACGCTGTGTGTGACTTGACCGTCTAGCTCTGATCTAACAATTGAAATTCACCTTAAATTAAATCATTCGCCTTCACGTCCATTTTATCTCCCTGAAAAAGGGCCGACTTTACCACCGAACAGACTTTTTAGCAAACTACCATAATCATTTACTTTTTCTATGGATCCTGCTAAAACATAAACATTTCTAGTTGTCCAAATCTAATCCAATCTGCGGTCTGCTCGAATGGACAGTCTAGTTATCCTCCCTAATTCCAAATCCTAGAAATTAAGGATTCGGATTTGATAAGCATGACTAGAATCATTTTGAATGACTGCATAGTAGAAAATGAACTCCAGGATGGAAAAATTAATAAAAAAAAGAAAATAGAAATTTCGGGTAAAAATTTAGGGAAAAATCAAAAGATGATTACCAAAAACGTTGGTATTGAAGGTTTGCTCCAAAGCAGATAATGGGATTTCAGCGAGAGGACCAATACACTGAACGCCAGCATTATTAACCAAGATATCCACACGTCCAAACTTGTTAACAACATTAGTCACAGCTTTTTGGACACTTGTGTCAGATGAAATATCGAGTTCCTGGAGGAAGAAACGCGGGTCGTGTTCCAAATCCGGCATGGATGATGTCGACCTACTCGTGGCGACTACCGTGCATTTCTCGGCAGCAAAAGCACGTGCCATTGCGTGCCCTATTCCACCCTTAGTACATCCTGTTATGAATACCACTGGAGGTTCTAGTTTTTCTTGTTCTTGCATGTTGACTTTGGAATTATGCAGTCGGTGTTGGGTTTTTTTGTTCCCTTCCAGGTTTAAATGATCATTGGGCGAGGAGAGGCGGGTGGTCGAAGGAAGGTTTAGGTGGTGGTTGCGTGATGGAAGTTGGAAATCCTCGGAGATAACGAAGCCGAATTGAGTACAGAGATTAGAGAGAGACTGAGCAGAGAACGGCCGGAGATGATTTTAATTTATAAAGATGAGATATCTTGCCTGCTGTGGGACCGTGCTAACTGCTAAATAGACTCTCCCCTCTCTTTATTTTTATAATTTATATATAAATATATATATAATCGTAGGAGGGGAAAGGAAAAAACATTAAAAAAATAAAAAAAATCCTAAAAATATTACTTAAAAAAAATATTTTCATGAATACAATACCAAAAAAGATAATTTTAAACATGGAAATACTACACGATTTTGGATTATAACATAAAATTGTTTTCGACGATTTTGATTCAATTCAAAATAATTTTTTAAGTATTGAAAAATAGCATTTTCGGTATTTTTTTAATTATCTTTTTCCCTTTTCGTGCTAAGTGGACGCAGATATGAATTGCTAGCGGAACAGTTTTTTCTTTTTATTAATAAACTAGCGGGTGAAGGCAACCCGATGCATGAAAATCTGCGCAATATTAATTAAATTGCATAGTTAATTTACATGTAGAAATAGCTGATTAAAGAATGTTAAAAAAAAAAATTAACATAAAGATCGAAAAACATAAAATGCATGACGGCTGAATACTTGTCATTGTACATGCCTGCAAAAATTAGTGAAGCCCATATTAATGACCTGATTTCATATATCACAATATAAGAGTACTTTATGCAAATAGGCATCATCTGTTGTGGAAGTCATAGAGACATTAATTCGTGAACTTATCTTTGAATACTAAATAATTGCAAATAGAAAAAGAAAAAAAAAAGGTATTTGAAAAATAATTTGTAAGAGCAAAGACAATCGCTCTTTAAATTCTCTACTCCTGAGGACTAACCATAAAATGAAACAATTAATGAGTTCCTTAATTAAAAAAAAAAAAAAAAGTTGGTGAAGCCTCACCTACGTTTGATGAAACATAAAATGCTAGACAAGTCAAATAAAATATACATATATGCTCTTTCAATATATTCAAAAAACAAAATAATTTTTCTTTCAATTCAACAAAAAAAAAAAAAAATAGAAAAGAAAAACAAAGAATAAATTTTGCAATTTAGAAACGTGTTCTCTATAAAAATTTCTTCGAAAGAAACCTCAACATTATTGTATTTATTTTGGACTTATCAAAATTGCTATAAAAGGTCACAGTGAATTAGAAAATGGCATATCTTCAATGTTTCTGAGTACCATTTAGCCTTATATTATGTATCGTATAATTCTTGAAAATAATATTCTAGTATTATAAAAAAATTCCTATTCTTGAACAAAAAATGCAATATTTAAACGCTAATTATGTTTATTAAAAAATCTATTTTTCTTCAACATAAAACCTATAAATTCACAACAAAAAAAAAAAAAAACGAAAAGTTTCATCTTTGTGAAATTCTATTAATTTAATCTTGATATTAATTACATATTCCACTTAACTAAAAAAAAAAAAAAAACTGCATCTTGCTTTTAGATTGATAGAGTTGAAAAAATCATTTTAGTTTTAACACATCAAATTGGATTGCTTCTCCCTTAGGCGTTAACACTCAATATTGACAATTAATAGTTTTTCAACATGTTCGCATGTACGTGGTTATTTGCACATGTAAAAAAGGGATAAAAATGTAAAGCAAATCATTGCCACATCTCTAAGCTTTCGGAGGAAAAAATAAATAAATAAAACAATTAACCCATCATTTGGAAGCTCAAAGGCAGTTTGCATTCTATAAAAAAATTACTGATGGAAGGGAATAAAAATGTAGATCTAAGTTGATATTTTCTAAAGTTATAAAATGGTGATTGTTTAGATTTTTGAAAAAAATATGATGTCATAATAATATTATAGGATATTAAAAAAATCTAGATAATACTAACAATTATTTTTGTAACTTTAGGAAATTTAGGAAACAGAAATTTTAGAGGATCTATTTCTGAATAAAATTATCGAATTGCTGGAAGCTTATATGCCTTTATTGTTAAATGAATTTTATAAAAGGAGAAAATAAAATTTTGTGAAGCCCCCATAAAATTAATAAAGGAAAATAGTTATTAAGATAATGGTATAAAAATAATTCGCTTATGAAGCCAAGGGCAGTCTTGGAAAAGAAAAGGAAATAGAAACCCTACATATAAATATCTCCTTTACACTATTAATTATTTTATTTTCCTTCATTGGCAATGACAAAACTTTCACAGTAGTTGTGACACCAAGATAGGAATGAGATATTTAGAAGTTAAGACACAATTTCTTCAATTATGGATTCGTAGAAATAAAAAATAATATTAAAGATTATTTCTTTTCAAGGTTTGTTGGAGTTTGTGAAGTGAATCCTTTTGATGATTACTAAGTTAGGCTAGTTATTCCAATAAGGTTTTGTTGGAGTTTTGTGGAGCAAGATTTTTTACTATTTACTAGTTATAGATTAAGCAATCCAACAAGGTAAAGATTTAATTTTTAATGAGTATACAAATTCGTTGTTAATGAAAAAACTTGCTAAGAAAATGATAATCGAGTGATCTTTTATTTTATTTAGGGGCTTTGGAATCAAAGGAGTAGAATTTTGGATTTTTGGAGTTGTGTTGTATGTTTTACATTAGCACCTATCAAATCCATAATCAAGTGATTAATAAAGATATTTTTCAATCTTGATTATTGTTATTATTGTTTCGATCTTGAGTTTAGAAACACAATTGAGTGTTTTATTGTGTTTAAGTGATGAGAAATATTAGAATTAGAGAAGATTTGGTGTAAGTTAGGATTGAATTGAAATGGATTTAAGAGGCTAAAAGTCGAAAAAGAAAAAAAAAAATTGATTAAGGAGGACCATGAGCAAATATCATGGGTATGATCCTATTCATGAACCCCTTCAGCATGGGTTTTGCTTAGAAGCAAGAAGAGAAAAATTTTTACAAGAGAATTACAACCAAAGAACATGGTTGTGAACCTTGGGTGTACTCTTGCTGTTTTTCTTTTTCCATTGTTTCTTGTTCCTACTCTCCCTTTAACCTACTTAACTTAACTTATTCTACATATGCTTAGTAGTCTAAATTGGTCATAAAACCTTAGATTAAGCTAAAATTTGGATTCAAGAACATAGCAAGATAATTAAGTGAACCTAGTTAGAGAAAGACAATAAGGAAATAGAAAATAAAATAAGTTATTCTTGTGTGTGTACTTCAAGCAATAAGACTGAAAAGATTTTTGAGATAGATACTTTTAGTTATTCATAGGAACCAGGTATGTGGAACCTTTGTTTGTTGCTTGTGCTTGTCTAGGGTAACTAGACTAACAATTAATTGGAATAAATGATGATTATTGCTTGTGTTTGGCTAGGTGTCACGCCCCGAAGCGGCAGAGTTGTAACAGCCCCGCCGTGTAAACCATCCTAAGATAGAAGTTGGCCTTACAACCGCTATCCTAGACCTGATCTACACAAGGCGTCCACAACTAACCCGCTTTGAAGTAGACAATTTGTAATTTAAATAAATCATTTACCTATAAAAGTGAGGAATTATATATATATGTTATTATTCAATTATTGCAGTTAAAGTTTACAACATTTCTCTATAGTATATTCCCTAGTTATTACATCACTCGGAAATGAAAAATAATTCTAAAATAAAAACTTAAACCTTAAAATATGTGTTTATTCTTCACATGTTTTTCCTCACTCCCTAGGATCCAGCAGTTGCTAGTTTCGGAGTAATTGGTTGCCGCTTCTTAGTCAGCACCTGCACGATGTCTATAGGGATGTGAGCAACCACAGCTCAGTAAGTTAGGACGGAGGACTTAAAACTATACCATACACACAACAAGGTTTTCAATCACTTATTAGTTGCAATGCATATGCAAGTAAATGCCATCGTACGACGTTGTCCGGCCCGTCGTGAGATTAGAGAAATTGCGCCCGCTCTAATCCGGGTTGAGGAGTTACCGTTAATGCAACAGCTCACGACCAAACCCAGGCTTGTGTAATGGAGACCTTGCTCCTCCCGCGACTACCTTCGAACCACTGTCTTCATCCCCGCCGCGACCTCCTCTCCTGTCACTTAGTTCGATTGAGGATGAAGAAGGGATCATTTTGCAATCCTGCGTTATCCCTTCTGAAGGGGTCGGTATTTGGCCGGAGAGTCCTAAATCCCCTAACGGGTTGCCATGCATGTTCGATTATGATTACTGGTCGTATATTTAATTAAGTCTAGTTTAAGGTGATCGATCATTTCATACAATTCATATAATATGTGCAGAGCAACAAACAAAATCATGGCATCACCCATAATCAAGCACATGCATACATTCAACTATCTAACAAGCACAACCAAGCATAATCTTAAGCCTCCCAAAATACAGCAACGTATTAATCCCAACTTACCTCGACTCCTCGCTTGCTCACTCGAGGTCCGATTTGCTCAGGCCATCGCCGGTTATCCCTATAACACGAACGTGGTTTCAGCTTTTTATATAATTGTTATAGGTTCGTTTTATCCTATAATGCTTCTTGTTAGGTTTTGTTTAAGGTTTAATATGCCCAATTATCTAGGTATTAAGTCTTTTATAATTATTCTAGGTTTGGGGTTAGGTTCAGGTTCGGTTTTCGCATCGATTTCTAAACCAGGTTTTTAGTTCGATTTTTAAGTAGCGTTTTATATTCCAACCCTAGAAATTAGTTTCAACCCATAAAGTGAAATTAATCACATTATTTCCCGATAACCTAAATACCATCATTACCCTTTGTTAGTGTTTATTTTACTCGGTACACTTAAATCCGTATCAGTGTACCGAATTCACTCCTAATGTGACAAATTTTTACATTTTTCATATAATTCCATAAATTCAAGTTTCCTATCAGATTTATTGTGCATTTTTATTATTCTCAAAATATAAATTTTTATTATAATATTTTCTATTTATTATATTTTCAATAATTACACATTATGCATTATTGCATATTATGCACATAATGCATTTCTAATATTTCTATTACCCTAATTACCATCTCTAAACACCAATTATTATTTCAAAATGTTTAAATCCATCCTAAATCAGATTTTACTCCAAATTTCCCTAATTTACAAAATTAACTATTTATTTCCTATTATTCATTTATTACATAATTAACCTAATAATTACATCTAACACCCTAAATGCTATAAGTATCATACTCTATCAGATCTTAACATCCTAAAACATGTAATTATTCACTAAATCAGAAATTAATCATTTAATTACATAATTAACCCTAAATTACCCATTTTATGCCTCTTTTTAGAGCCTAAAAATTATCTAAAAATTTCGAAAATTAATTTTTGAAAAAAGGCTTCATAGCACTGTTCTATGTCACATGAGTATCCTACAGAAAAATTTTGAGCCCCAAAATACATCCCTAAGCCTATTTAATTTCCGGTTTAATCATGCTCGGTTTTGAATAATTTGTTAAGGACCCTATATTTCCAGACATAATTAAACTAAATCAACATTTTTCCCTAAATCTACATACAATAAAACCTCAGAATAACAAGTTTCATAATTTTCTGGGCAAAATAACTAATTTTACAAAATTTTACAAGAATCGGGCTAGAATTTGGACTAACCGGTTCAGGTGGCTCCGGCTACCGCGGGCCGCCGTGGCCTTGTCGGCCGGCCTGGGCACTGCCACCACTGTGTGGTGGTGGTGGCCATCCACTCCCAGCTCCTCGTTTGGTGTGGGTTCCCTTTAAAACCCTTAACTGCACAATTTTTCCTATTTTTTTTATTTTCTGGATTTTCTCTCGAATTTTCGACTCTCCCTAATTTCCTCTGATTTCTAACTGTCCAAATGAGTTCCTGGATTTTTCCTGCTATTTATAGGGTTTTAGGGGATTTATTGTGCATTAATTTGGACAAGACAAGTGCTTTATCCCTAAATTTTTGGCTTTTATGTTGTCCTAATTTAATTGGTTGAATTTTCTTTTTCAGATTCTGACTTTCCACGACCATCCTTGCATCATTCCACATCCTTCTGATTTTTTTTTTGATTTTTCCACAATTATTTTATAATTTTCTTTAATTATTTGCTTAGTTTTCGGCCAATTTTAGTAATTACGCGTATTTTTATCTACACGTAAATACATGTAGGGTACACGTGAACATTCCTAAATATTATTTTGGTCATTCTAAAATTTTTAGTATACATATAATCTATCTCTACTAATTTATTAGTTATTATATTACACTTTTTGCCTTTTTGGTAATTAGCAGTTATTATGCTTAAAATTTGGAAATTTTATAGTCTCCTATTTTATTACTTATTTTCTTAAATTTAAGTTTACAGGGTCATTTTTATTGGTATCTTGTTAAATAATTTATAATTTGGATTTGATCGGATCTTTTAACCGATCGCCCTAAACCTTGGGTTCTAAGTTCAATCCTACGGTTACTTGGTTGAACTTTGGGGCTTACACTAAGCTCATATGGTCGTAATACTAGTATCTTTAAGGTGATACCTTGTTGATCCTTAAGCAACGTTGTCTCAAGTGGAGTCCCTCTTGGATATGATACGAAGTAGATTAGGATGGTCGTAGAACTAGTATCCTAGAACCAAGTAGGTTAGGTAATGCTTGTTTAGACGAGGGCCACAGCGCTAGTGTCTTGACTTAGGAACTGTGAAGTGGAGTCATGAGTTACTTTGAGTTCTAGGTTAATTGCAAATGATTCTAAGTTGTGTGATTTGTTGACTAATAAATGATGACTAAATGAATTATTTGATATTTTTATTGCATAGATGCTTGTGAAATTATATGTATGATGCATTGCATGCATGTGTGATTTTAGGTTTTCGTACTAGGTTTTGGCTCATTTTGCATTATTTTTCAAATTCAGGTATTTGCTGTGAAATTATAAGAATCATTAGGTTGGAAATTTTCATCAAGATTATCAGGATAAGGGAGCAACGATTAGGATTCCAATTATAAGGTTAACCTTTCACTAAGATAGATAGATTATAATTCATGTTACATTATCTTATTCAATGACTTAAGGAAATTTATGTAGTTGTTATTCAGTTTATGTTTGAAGAATCAAATTATTTAAGATTATTTGGGGAATAAAACATTTATTTTTGGAGACTTTTAGTTGCTCATTTAGCTTAATGTTTCTGAAGATTACTAGGAACACACGAAGAGACATGTGGCAGTCTATTGCATTCCTAAATCTAGGGGTGTTACACATTTAAAATTCAATACTAATCCTAACTCCTTTGTAGATGGAAACTGAAAGAAAGAAAGGAAATAAAGAACAAAGAAACCTTTGAGGTGATTATATATTCATACAAATCCAGTCATAACTGTAGTTAATATCAAGTTATCAATATCTTGTATGTTAAAGCATACATTACAAATTTGTGACTGGTGTTCTAGTACATTTGCAAATAGTTAACTCGTGTTATTTTTTTTGGACGAATAACCGACTTGTATTTAACTCTGTATTGTTCCCTCCAAACTTTCGTTAAACGAATCATGTGCCTATCACTTGCTTTATTTATTTATTTATTTTTTTCAATCTTAAAAGAGCCACATGGTACAAGGATATTGGTCGGTTGAAATCATATGCAGTATATGTGATCTCCTTCCTCAGCTAGCCATTAATGAGAGAGAGATAAGAAAGATGCACAGGGAAGATTCGACAAAATTAAGGCAAATCTCATCAAATTGATTCGATTTTTGTTTTTAAAAGTCAATGGATTACACCATCTAATGTATATCATTTGCACAAAAACTAATAAATTAGATCAGTTTTATAACAAAAAAGGGGATTTTATCTCAAATCAGATTCAATCTAATCCAAAGCATCTAAGGCATTTAAACCTAACCTAATCCCATATTTATAAGTGATGGAGGTTGATGAACATGTATATAGGATCAAATTGAATGAAAAAATCATAAATTTTAATCAATAAAAAGCTTACTCTCTCTAAGCTTTAACCTATGACCCTCAAACTTCTCTCTAAGATTATTTCAATTTCACCAAAAATCAATATAAAGCACATTAGAAAGTCTGAAGATCAAATAATTCAATAAAAATTAAAACTTTGAGTTGGATGTCATCGATGATGCAGTTAAGTAATTAAACCTTAATACTGGATACCTAAGTTGCAGGGGAAACGGTGCATTTTTAGTAGATATTAAGGTTAGCTTACACCAATTGTTCTATCTCGAACGACATTAGAAGGTGGTCTTGGAGTGTCATTGATGGAGCCAGTTGCACCTTTGCATGGAGGAATTTTGGCCACCATGTTGACTACATAATATCATACGAATAATGCAATTGCAAGTTGTGCAAAGGGAGAAAATAAAGTAGGTGATGGGCATGTGATTCATTTAATGGAAGTATCAATAGAGCAGAATGAAGTTAAACACGAGTTAGTTATTTGTTGAAAAAATAATACAGGTTAACTATTTACAAATATGTGAAAACATTAGCCATATATTAGTAATTTACCTTATATTAAAATGATAAAGTGTTGAGAAAAGAGGAAAAACTATGAATGGTTTTGTCAAGACTCAAAATTGTTAGAAATTGTGCTTATCAAATATGAACCTAGCTTTCCATAAATTTTAAGTTGAATAAAGAAATTGATAATATAAAAGACAGTTTAGGGAAAAAACCTTCATGGTACAATTATTTTAAGTAGTGGGAAGGAAACATGATATTTAGTAGGGTGAAGAGAGAGAGAGAGAGTGAAATGGTTGAGTTTTAAGAAATTGTATAAATTAAATGAAATTATAATAAAAAACTCATTATATTTCTTAAAAACAAATACTATCCTAATTATAATGGCAATTAAACTATAATATGAAGGATAAATTTGTAATTAAATAGTGTAGACACAAAGAGCAGTTAATGGATGCCCTTAGGGTTTCAATAATACTAGCAGACCACGTATCCGTGTTGCATGTGCAATAAATAAATAAAAAATTTTGGATTAAATAATATATAATGTTTGTAATGTATGAAATTGTAATAAATTTACCAAAGAAAAAATTCTTATTGCAATAGTAAATGTTGGCGAAATAAAAATATGTAATCAATTTTTTTTAATAATAGCAATGTTAGATAATTAAAATAATAGACAAATAAAATAATAATAAAAGTAAAAGTAGGTGTGACAAAAAACGGTAACCATATTGTTAGACATATCGTTGGTCCATATAAAATTGTACTCGACCAACTCCCATGAAGCATTTAATTCATCTCCTTTGGAAAAGTTGCAATATAGCTCTTTAAGTTTTTATAAACAAGACCTTGCAATATTTTCTAGAATATTTTAATGTATAAAGACAAGTTATATTTCCATAATGAGTTTACAAGTTGTAGCAGTTTATTAATTGTTTCCTTTTCTATGATACAACATAAGCCAACAATTGAAACTACTGGATTGCCAAAGGTAGCTCAATTAGCTTCACTAAAAAAGAAAAGTTTCCAAAAAAGAAATGAAGAATCCAGTCATATCTTTATCCTTCCTCTTTAACTTTGTCAGCTGCTAATCAAAAAATAGTAAAGAACGCTTTATACAACTTTGGACTTGCAAAAAAAAAAAAAAAAAAAAAAATCTAAGGAGATGTGAGCAATCTATAGCTCTATAAGTGGAATGAAGATAAAAGCATGTATACCACATACAATAATTAAGGTTGGCAACAATGTTAGTTAGATACAATGTATGAACAAATAAATACCATTGTACAACATTGTCTTATCCACTATAAGATAAGAGAAAGAAATTGTATTCGCTCTAATTTTAAAAACATAATTAAAATTATGAAACATAGTTATCTTATTGGTAAGCTATCTTAATAGGTAAAACTTAAAGGATAAAGTGAAAATAAGAAACACAATAACAAGATAGATAGTTTAAGTTAGATAATTAATAAAAGCATCTAACATGATCATCCATCGAGTTCTGAAATTTAAATTAAGATAAATTATGCATTAAAGGAAGAAAATAGATAAAAGAAAGTACAAATCTTGATTGGCATACTTTGTTTGGTTGGCCTAGTTATAGACCAAGTCAACCACTTGTTGTACTGGATCAACTGAGTTTATATAACACCATCTTATCGACCCATTTTCTAATTTGACTAATCTAATTGAAATAGATTGCTAAAATAAGATCTAAAGCAATTCTAAATAACTAAGAAAATACTCTTAAGGGATTGGCCTAATAGTTAATGCCTAAGATAGAGTCATAACAACTTATATGGGGTTTTGAGTTCAAATCCCACTATTGGACAGTTCTTGGGGTTACCTAAATAGCATGAGCTATTCTTACCCAGTGTATGGGTCTTTTAGTTGGTTCTTGTACTCAAAGTTAGTTGAGTACAATAAAGTCATACCCCTCTATCATAAAAAGAAAAAGAAAAAACTAAGAAAATATTTCTAAAACTTTAGAATTATTAAAATAATGAACTAAGGTAGATTTAATAATGAAACACTAAATTTAGTTAGATTTTTAATTTATGTATAGGATACATATGGGAAACATAAGGAGCAAGTAAAGATTTTTTAAGAAAATAATATGCATAATTATATTGATTTTGTTATTTACGCATGTAGAATTAGAGAAAAAATTGCTTCTTACACTTGTTTTAGGTTAAGAGGATCGGAAGTGACAATCATAATTTCAAATCTTATGACACTGATGTTGTATTGTTTTGCTATGCCTTAAATCATCATTCAAATGGAACTTAGTTGTTGTATTAGTATAGACATGTATGTAATTCATTGTGATTTTGTATGTTACATTGCGTAGAAGATCATTTTGGTAAATTGGGTTTTTAACCTAATTTAATGCCATGGACTGATTTAATGAGTTGGTGATAGAGCCTAAGAAATCAAACCAAAATAGGGATTTTTAAGGAGATATGGCTTAGAAGGCTTAAAACAAGGATTGCTAAACCAGTTAATTTGCTCTTAGCCTTACTTTGACTTGTGTACTAAAAGTAGGCTTAAAAGAGGTCTTTCTAGGCCTGTTTAAACTTTGTTCAATCTCAAAAGGAGTTATTATAATAGATGTGTTTCCTTCCTTGTATTATAAGTTGTTAGGCCCATCTAAACCCAAGGCCTAAGCTTGTGGTCTATATGAGAAAGGAGTGAATCTTAGCCTTTGGATCATCTAAGGCAATCTAATGGTTGTCAACAATGTTAGATCTTTATCGTCCATCTCTAAGTAATCCAATAGATGAGATCGACCTCCAAGATCTATAAATAAAAGGCTCCTCCTTTCATTTGGGATCATTATGAACATTGGCTAACTTGAGATAAATACGAAAGCTTTGTTGAAGTTACTCTATGAAAGATCAAATAAACTACTTGGTGAAGAGCGAATCAAGAGTACTTAGAAACACAAAACTTCATCTTATGTTACATGCACACGCAAGTGATCAAGTCTATTTGTTCTTCCTCCCATGCATCTCTTTATTATATCCATACATGCGTCATTGGATTAAGTGATCTCTAAGATTAACCATTATGCGCACAGCACGCGATTGATCATTAACACCAACCCCACCTATACATTGTAAATTATCTTGTTGGACGTTTTACTTGCCCCTCCTTAGAGACTCATTTTTTAGGTAAAATAAATTGATTGCATATAAAGATTGGAGATCGTAAGATTGAGCCTTAAGACCTTATACTGTATGATAAAGGTACGTGGTGGATTCATTATGAATTTTCTAGACAAAATGAACTTATTAAAAACGATGAATTTGAAACTATTAGAAGAGAAGAAATGGAGTTTCGATCCAGAATCCATGGATGACCATTGAGTTCTATCATAGAAAAATATGAAATTAAGTTCATTATAGCGAATGACCTATTGTTATTTATACTCTGTTTATTGTGTGAACTAATTGAGACTACTAATGGTAGAAGTACGTTAACTAACAAAGCATACTAATGGAGACTATTTACGAGCCTTGACAAGATAACAATGTACTAGCTATTATACAACACATAATATACACATAAATAAAGAATATGTATAATATTCACATTTCCCCCTTAAGGTAGAGCTTCTCGATGACCTAGCTTGGCACAAATGAACTTCAATGGAGTCTCAGCAAGTGATTTGATAAGCAAATTAGCAAGTTGTAAAGAAGATAAAGCATGAAGAATCTGGAGAAATCTATTGAAAACATGATCCCTTGTGAAGTGTACATCTATATCGATACACTTAGTACACCTATGCAAACAAGGATTGTTTGCTATAACTTGGGTAAACCTATTATTTGTGTAAAGAGGAATTAGAAGGCTAATAGAAACACCAAAATCTCAAAGAATGAATGATACCTAAAGTAACTTTTTAACTGTAGTAGCCATACTCTGATATTTTGTTGTTGTAGTGGATGTAGAAACCAAAGCACTCCCAAGTAAAACCCAATATCCACTAACAAACTTATGATTAAGAGCACATGAACCCCAATCAACATCTAAGTAACCAAGAAATTCAAGATTGTTATTAGCTAAATAAAAGAGACTAAGGGAAATAGAACCTTTCAAATATTTCAAAACATGAAAAGCAGCATCCAAATGGGGCTTTCGTAGGCATGAGAAAAACTGACTAACTTTATGAACAACAAAACTAATGTTAGATTTTGTTAAGATAAGATACATTAGTCTCCCAACAATGCGATGAAAAACAAAAGGATCACCAAGAATAACTCCATCATCATGATTTAAATGAGGGCATGTAAGAAGAGGAGACTTAGTTGGTTTAGCTGTAGTTAAAACCGTATTAGTAAGAATATCCAACACAAACTTTTGTTGATTTAACAACATATTAGCAACTGTTCGAGAAATCTCCAATCTTAAAAAGAAATCTAGCATGACCAAGATCTTTGATGGAAAATGCATCTAAATGAGATTTAAGATTAGAAATTTGAAACTTAAAAGTTCCTGTTAATAAGAGATTGATGTTAGGAAAGTATACCTATTAAGTTTGTAGTAAGCAGATAAAGTCTAAGTGTTGATCCCTTAAGAACTTTAACTACTAGTACTCACTAGATCTCTATTATCTAACCTACCAATTCGAGTTTTAGAATTTAAAAAATCTAAAATTAATTGTAGCAATTAATAAATTAGCACTTATTAAGAATTATTCAAGAACTAAAGCAAGAAAGCAATAAAATTATACATTATTTCAAAATTCACGAACCCGTATTTAGATTTTTATTTCTCCTAAATCCAACATGTGATTTCCTTTAAAGATAATTTAATTTATTCTTTAATATTTTTTACCGAGAGAATTTTTTGCTAAAGTTAATTACTTTTTCAAATAAATTAACTTTAATCTTAAAATCATCTATTATAATCACTTCTCAATAGCATGGCCTAAGATCGCATTATTGATAACGGATTCTCTATACTATAATTTATAAGATTATAAAAAATCTCTCGATTGTTCTATAAGATATTAAATTCTAGATTACTACCTATGGAAAAATAATCTAAATTATGAAGTACACATAGTTGAATCAAGGAAAGAATAAATAATTAATTAGATCTAATAAAAATCATTTTATATGAGTAGATCTAGGTTTCATAAGACGTAAATATAAAAGATTTTCTCTCTATACATCATAAAATAACAATTTAAAATCAAAGAGTTGAGAAAAATAGAGGGATGAATCTTAAAATCTAAAAAAAAATTGAATATTGAAGTCTTTTTTGTGTCTTGCTCTCTTGAGTATTATTGGCTTGAAAACTCTCTAAAAGTTGTTTAACCTTCCTCCTGTGAAAACCTTAAAGAAGTTTTATATAGATGTAAAAAAATATGGTCGTTGTAAAATACACGATTAGGGACATGACCGTGTCCCTTGGTAGTGCACTTGGCTGTGATCGGCTCCTTTTCTTCTTCTTCTTTTTTTTTTAATCTTGAAACAACATGGCCAAAGACACGACTATATCCCTATGTCATGCAACTGGTTATGGTAAGTGAAAATTTGGTCTAAAATCTCTTGGAAACAACATAGCTACGTCATTGGGTTGTGTCGATTTTTGAACCTTTATAGTTTGCTCATTTTAGTTTCGATTTGAGTAAAACTTGTTTTTATCTTCTTTTTTTCTCACTTAGATCTTTCCGAAACCTTAAAATCCAGATTTTACTCATTTAAGTATTATTTTCTAAAAACAAACTCAAATTTCATAAGAAAATCATAGAAAATCACTAAATAAAATATAACCAATTTAGAGTTTATCAGAAATCATCAACATATAATAAAGCAGCAAGAAACCCATTTTGGATAGAGTAAACCCTTGCAGAAGAAGAAAATTGCACATCTAAAAAATTCCATTGCTCAAATGCTTGTTTCAACCTATAAAGAGATCACTTAAGCTTACATACTTGATGAGGCAGAGCTTTAGTACAACCTTATGGTGGAAGTATGTAATTTATTCACCTAAATAACTGTGAAGAAATGCATTATTGATATTAACTTGACGAATTGGCCAATTACGAGCTGTGGCAACAACTAACAAAATGGTAACTATACCATGCTTTGCAATGGGAGAAAACGTTTCCTAGTAATCAATCCCTTCAATTTGATTAAATCCCTTAGCTACCAACCTCACCTTATACTTCTCAACTCGACCATCGGGTTTATATTTAACTTTGTAAACTCATTTAGATCTTATAGCTTTCTTCCCATAGATAATATAGTCAACTCTCATGTATCATTTTTACATCTAATTCAACTTGCATAGCAGATATCCACTCTTGGTATTTAGATGCTTTGAAATAAGATGATGATTCCTAAATAGTTAACACTTTTGCCAATGATGGAATATAATCTTATGGATAATTTGTGAATGTGAAAGAATCAAATAATAGGTAAATAACTATCTTGGAAGAAAAGCATTTTGTATGGTGATTTTCCTTTCAAGCTTGATAAAGGCATTTTATTAATTAGATATGTGGCTGTAAAGGTACACTCAGTCTAAGAAGAGTTTTGGCAAATTAGCTTGAAGTCAAAGAGCTCTTGATATGTCTAATAAATGATGATGCTTTCTCTTTGCTCTCCCATTTTGTTGACATGTATATATCATGGTACATTGATGTATAATGCTTAGATTATCAAACAAAAACTTACATCAATTGGATATAAATTCTGATCTAAGTATTTGGGTGTAATTGAGAAGTGATTTTAAACATAATGAAGGAATTTAGCAAGAACAACGGGTACTTGAAATTTCTAACTCAACATGTAAGTTCATGTACATCTACTACAATAATCCAAAACGGTCAGAAAATAAATCACACCAATTATGGATTTTTATGATAAGGACCCCAAAGATCAAGATGTAAGAGATGGAAAGCAAAAGATGAATGATGAATGTTGTGTATAAGTGTAGATAGTGAAGCTTTGCTTCATTGTAGAATGTATAAATAAAATTAGTAAAATCAAAATCTTCATAAAGGAGCAATTGTTTCATTTTTAACACAGAAACATGGCCAAGCCTTACATGAATCAAATAAGCTTGGTTCATATTATTTCCTACAGTCATGTTATAAGAAGGTATAGTTTTATTCTTATCATCTAGAGAAGACAACTCTTGATGGCTCTAAACTTCAAAACATTTGTCCTTGATGCACATTTGTTGTTGCAACAATGTCACTAGATTTTTGGTCTTGAAATCGACAAGTGAAGGTGCAATAAGTTTCTAATCCTTATGTATCTTTTGAACAAATAACAAACTGTAGGTAAAGTCGGGAATTAGGAAGACATTAGGCAATGTTAAACTAGAACCGATAATAACTGATCCTAAAGCGTTTATAAGTGTAACACTTCCATCGAGCAATTTGATAGAAATGAGTTTGTCAAGTAAGTGTTTATTGAATAACAAAGATGAGAAAGGAGTCATATGATCACTGACACCTATATTGACTATCCAAAAACTAGACTTATTCAAGGCATTAAAACACAAGCGAGGATAAGAATTACTTACAAATTGCACCATGTTGGCAACCTTCTTTACTATTGCATCATTTGTTGGTGCTTTAGCTTTTATCAACTTCAAAAACTCTTAACAAACTGCTTATACAATATTTGGTGATACTACTACTAAACTATTACCTGACCCTTTACAAATACGATCAAAGGGTGTAGCCACCTGATGATCAGATCTTTCTACCATAAAATGTGAAGCTAAAGCATAGCCTTTTGTAGTATTCTTTCCCTCATACCAATTGAGCTACTTGATTATTTGAAAACAATTTTTTATGGTGCGCTCCTCATTTTTACAATGCTTACAAACCTTATTGCCACTATTTATGCTCTTCTTTTTCACTACTATGTTTTTCTTATTTAAACCCTTATTTGCAAGAAATGCAACCATCTCAGCATCGCTAGACATTGAAGCTATAACTTATCTCCATCTTTCCACTTGATGGATGAGATAGAATGCATGATTCACATTGGGCAAAGGGTTCATCCTCCTAGCCCCATAAATTGCATAAGCCTATTTTGAGACTCATACTCTACAAGTTTATCAATAAGATTATAAGTGCAATATTCGAAACATCCACAAGAACAAGTTGGAATAGCCTTCAGTGATTCAAGCTCATCCCAACATTTCTTCAAATGATTATAGTACACAATTGTTGAACTATTTCCTTGTCTAATATTATAGATTTCATGTTGAATCTAAAATACTAAAGGTTCATTCGACTAATCATACTATTTGCAAATCTCCTTCCATGGATCAAATGAAGATTACACATGCAAGAATTTTTGAGCCAATTCACTTATCATCGAATTCAAAATCTTGCGAATATCAGATAATTGCATCTAGTCCATTTAAAAAAAACACACTTGAATTCTCACTGAGTTTAGCAATAGTGTCGTCAATAAACCTTAGTTTTAATTTCACTCCAAAACTCATTCTAATAGATCTACTCCAAGACAAGTAATTTGAACCATTGAAAATTATATTTCCTACTACCATTCCTCGATTATCAAAACCAAAAAGATACAAGCAATCAACAATAGATAAATCTTCATTGTTTTGCACTACTTGATTATTCATCTTGATAACAGTATACTAACTATTATACAACACACAATATACAAAAAAATAAAAAAACAAAAAATGTATAATCTTCACATTCACCATAACCTTCAATCGGTAGTATCACAAGTAGCTTAGTGAAGGTTAGTGCATTTTGGCTTAGATAAAGCAATATTTTCTTCTACAATCGAGTTAAAAGTATCTCTGCTTTGTTTCTCTCACTTCTCCAATGGTTATCTTAGATTGAAGTGTTTTTATGTTTCGGGTAGTATAGTAGCCATCAACATAGATTTACCATGTGATTTGTAGATTATGGGCGAAAACATTGCACATAATTTATTCTTGGAATCTTCATTAGGCACTCCTTTATTGTTGGCGGCTGTGATGGAGAGTATATCATGTCATTCATTATATTGAATGCTTAAAACCCAAAGCGACGGCTTCGTTGATCCCAATGATGTAAAGAAAAGGCTTAACAATAAGATCCTAGAGAAGTATGTCATTATAGGATTAATCAATCCATTCATGCAACGTAAATTCACGTGGAGATCGAGAACAAACTTTTAAAGGTTAGATTACCATATACCTCTACGTAAGAGTTGTCCCGTAAATTGGATTGAATTAGATTAGTTAATTGACATGATTATGATAGTTTATTTATAGATGAACCAATATATTCCTTGCTTTGATTTTTGCAAATTAAATTGATTGCGAATACTATTCAATAGGCACAAGTACATTCCTCGTGGACTTGATACTTAGGTCTATAAATTGCTATTACTTGCTACATTGATTGAGTGTTCTTGTTGGGTAAAATCTTTATCAAGAGCGCGGTAAGAAATGCACAGAAAAGAGGGTAATTACTTGTTCTAATTATGAGGATATACAATGATGACTTTGTGCGCTTATGAGGGAGGAGATTTGAAACTCTCAACCAGTGGAAGCTAAAAAGACTGAAAATCGTTAAGTGATATTTCTTAAGGACAGTGGAAGAAGAAGGATATTAATTTATTTGTTCAAATATATCAAATATTAAGTCACAATTACTTGATAATTTGTGGATCAACTGGATAAAAGATCTAATAATCACTTGTCGACTTAACTGTCGACTAGTACTAAGTTAGTTGATGTCTATTGTAGATATAAAATTGTCTGCTATCTTGTGGAAATATATATTATCGAACCTATCATAGAAGTCTGCTCGAGATTCTATCATTTTTTTTCAGGATGGGTATAAATTGATAAAAATTGCCTGTTATTTTGAGGAAATATAGAGTATCAAGCCTATCATAGAAGTTTGCTTGAGATTCTACCATTTTTTTAAGGATGGATATAAACTAACAAAAACTACATTTTTTTTTTTTTTGTGGAGTTACTAATGCAAAATTAGTTAATGCTTTATAATGATTTTCTTTTTCTTTTTCTTTTTCTTTTTTTTTTTCATCCCCAAACAAACAAGGGGAAGATTCAACTTTGGGACTACACATAGATGTTTTAATTTTGGAAAAAAAAAAGTGAAATGTCTTAAGGTATATAAAGCAAATAAAACGTTGGCATGTGATCCACCATATCCTGAAGGCTACTATAAATGATTGTAAAGACTCACCCATATTGATTTTTTATTATTAATATTTTTTAATACACATCGCTAAGTAATCCAGACACTGTATCATTTTGAACTGGAAAATTACTCTTTCACAATTTTGTGACGTCCTACCACATCAATCCTGCTCAGATAGTGCATAAACATCACTTTCTTTCTCAATTTTGGTGTTAAGCCCGCCATCAATCATTTTGGATCCATGATTTAAAAGTGGACTTAGATCCTTTGAAATTTCTTTTTTCTTAAAATTTTTAAAGTTATAAATAAATCATTATTATTATTTAGATTTTTTTTTTAAAAAAGATAATGTCCGAATGATATCGTATAATATTATAAAAATTTAGATAATAATATCCATATATTTGTAACTTTAGGGATCTTTAGGAGAAAAGTAACACTTTAGTCATTCAAGAAAGAAAGAAAAGGAGATGAATTTATGATTAATGATACCGAATTAACTCATCCTTGATTATATGACAACATCAATTTCAATTCTATTTCATTCATGTCTACCATTATCGATGGAGTGATTACTTTGATCCGAAGTTAGGGCTACACTTGTTTATTTCGATCAATGTTCTCATTCATGATTGCCATAGATAAAGATCCTCTTCGCTTAGCTTCCAAATTGAATTCATTAGTGATGCTATTCGGTGGAGATTATTACATTCTCCATGGACTTGATACTTGGCTTTATATTACTTGCTATATTTATTGAGCGCTCTTACTGTATAAAATCTCAGAATGAAGCGAATCACACATCGAAAATGAGGAAATTATTTATAAGATGAAATGATTATAACGTTTGAGTATTTAAGGGAAGGAGATTTGAAACTTCTAACTCATGAAGTGGGAGAGTGAATATTGTAAATGATTGCAAATTTAACATTGATTATGGATGAAGACTGATATTAGTTTATAAGCTCAATGTAAATATTAATTCATTAAGACTCAATAATAGCTTTCTGACTTAAGCATTAACTAGTACCAAACTGGAACATTATGATACTCATTGATGTTTGATGTAGATATATAACTGCCTTCTCTTTTAAAGAGAGAAGAGTATTGAGTCCACAAATTTGATGTAGATAAGGATTTTTTTTATGTGAATTCATAAAAACTACACCTTTTAAAGAATCGGTATCATAGTAATTTATTCACACTTTAAAAGATTTTTCATTTTAAGTTTTTGTCCTCATACAGGCAATTTATAGGTTCAACTTTAGGACCACATTTAGAAGCTATGATTTTGGAAAAAAAAAAAAAAAACTCATCAGTTGATATGTCATGTGGAATGTTTGGTGTCATGCAAGGAAAAATGAAAATTAGATATTACTAAAAGTAATTACAAAAAATCCCATATATTAAACTTTTATTTATCTATACCCACCCGCTGGATAACATTCCTAGCTAGTAAATTAATCTTTTTAACAAGTTTGGGGTTTCCTACCACATGAATCCTGTTCAGATTGTGCATAGAGATCTTGTTTCATTTTCTTTCTCGATTTTAATGTTAAGCCCTTTTCTCCTTTCAATTTAGATCCATCTATATAGACAACTTACACTAGCTATTAGAGCTTGTTCACTTCCATCACCTTAGAGCTTCATCATTCAAATGTTATTCAAGAGGGAAAATAAGATAAAATCATGCTAAAATGGTACCAAATTAACCCATCTTTTATTACATCACATGTCAACATCATATTTCAATTCTATATCGCTCATTGTACAATTGATGATGGGATAAATACTTTAATTCCAAGTTAGGGTTAGGGTTAGGGTTAGGGCTATCCTTGATTATCTCCACCATTGTTCTCAATCATGTGTATTGCCATGAGGGATGGTTGACGGAGAAAAAGATAGAGACCCTCTTCACTCAGCTTCCAACATTTGAATGGTAATGGATTCACAGGAGGATTCAAGCTAGGCAACCTTAGAATTTCTGCATCCCCGGACGAAACCAACCAGATCGTCTCGATCGCTTCGACGATTTTGGTAACGATGCTTATGGAAGGATATGATTCTGATATATCTTCCATGGGAACGTTGAAGATTTGGAAGTGCATCGGTGTAAGAAAGCCTGTGAGCATTGCATCCACCACCATTTTGGTTGTTGTTGAGACTCGTATGGCTTTTAATAGTCCTGAGTGTTCATTCTTTACTGCAGCAGCTGAATTGCCGAAGATGTAGCCCAATGCCATGAATTTTGATTGCCCAATTCGGTGGATATGGGGTCGAAGTTTGGTCCAAAAATCAGGATCATTATCTGAGCATGGAAAGTCTAACAAGAACATAATGTTGATTAGTTGGAGGAAGGAAGGAGAGAAAAAACAGAAAAAAATTTGTAATGGTCAGTCTTGATTTGATACATCCATTCAATTGCTGGACAATTAAATTCTCTTAGAAAAAATACAGTTGGCTAAAATGAATGCACATAATTTAGCCAAAAAAGAAAAGGAATATTGAATAGTTGGCTAAGAACTTTTCTGTGTTTATGGCATGAATAGTACCGTTCTCCTATTGGTATATAACATATTTAATTCTCTATATTCATACATACTAAACTACTCAGTCGATCAAGAAAAAGAATATCATATAACACATTTGATGTTGATACAAACTGTTTATTACTGCATTTTCAAAAAATAGGTTGAGGTAGTTATTCTTCAAATACTCCATATATAATGTAAACTTCTAATGATAGTTAAGGAGGAAGGAGGTAAATTTTTAGGTTTATTTATTTATTTTTTTGCCCGGTTGAGAAGGTATATAATTACATTAATATTATATTTAGGAGATGAAAGTGTTCTATTAATATTATTATTATTATTTCTTCAAAACACGATGTGCACTACACACAATACCCTTTTTGATAGGATTGCTATTTAAAAAGCTTTATGGTGTCTTAGAGAGCTATTCCTATTTTATCTATGGAATACTGATTATACATTTTTAAACATTAAAGTCTGAGAAATTTATGGAAAAAGAAATTAATCGTTACAATATTTTAAGATACCAAAAAGGAAGTAAATTGTCAAGACCCTTATTGTCCAATAATTTAAACACAACTCTTCTACCAAAATAGAGTAGGTTTGATTTTCCATTTAACATATATATATATACATATATTTGTGTGTGTATTACTTAACAAAATAGAAAAGGAAGCAAATCTAGGATTCGATCCTTTTGGGGCAAAACAACAAGGATTTAGTCGGGTGGCCAGAAACCTGGAGGTAAATAGTAGGGTGTCATTCCCTGCCAGCCCCTTGCACCTGCAACAAAGAAGGAAATAACATTAAAAGAATGTTTTTTTTTTTTTTTGAAAAAATTAAAGCTAGGGTCCTCAAATTTTTGTACTTTATATAAAAAATCCTATGTCATTATGAATTTTGATATATATAAGACATTACTTCGTAAAGTGTATTAGAAATAATTTCCTTTACCAAGTGTGATTTGTATCAAGCTCGATCATGATCTAAGTTCCACATCAGATCAAAATACATGCGGTGCTTTGTATCTATGAAAGCTTTTAAAATATTACAATAACACTCATGTTCTATATATGTATATATTTTTAATGTATTAAAATGTTTACGCCAACCCTTATGGAGATTATGAGAAAGTATATGTGTTATTAAGAAACTTATCAAGAGATATCTGTATTCTTTTCAAAGTTACCAAAAAAAAAATGCAATATACAGCTAAGAAAGTGTAAGTTGTAAATAAATCCTAATATGTACATATTATGTGCGCTTAGTCTCTTCAAAATTTTAAGCTTTTTTGGGGATTTAAATTTTAAGATTGAATAATTAGATCCTCAAATTTTTTTTTTCTCTATGTGTGCTTTTTAGACCCTTACATGCTTATTTTTCCTTTTGTAAAAATAATCAAAAAATAAAAAGGGATTCTCACTTCTCAGTACAATAAAAATTTCAAGAACTAAAAAAATGGGAGTTCTCTCTTTCTTTTCCTGATAATATGTAAATTTTATAATTTTAGTATATTTTTTCTTAAATGGTCAGATGAGGGTCTTAAAGTACCATCGGATTTGGCTAATTTGTTTTTTGTTTACTGGGATTCTCATCTCCTGACTCTTGATGTATTGGATTTAACCATCAATAAGTTCATTTGGAAAATTAAAAAAAAAAAAATTTTTTTTTTAAGGATTTAGAGGTTTACATGCTTGCTATTAAAAATGACGAAGCTGAGTGCATATGACATGCAAAATTAAGAGATGTATTTGCAATTTTCCTAAAATTATTATAATCTTATTGTAATTTTAAATTGTTTGTTGAAGTTAATTCTCTAACAACAATCTTAAATAACAAAAGTTCACGTGAAACTTGATAATTCTTTCGATGCGGGCATGGTCAGTGTAATTATCCATATACTTTATGTGAAAGTTGGTATGAGGTTTTATCAATATCGACCGGGGAGAAGATGAATAAATTCACCTTCAAATGCCATGAAACTTGATGAGAGTGTTTTAATAAAATGAGATTCATTCTAAGGCTTAACCTAAGTTATTACTATTGCTTGAAATTTTTCACCCTTTTCTCTCAATAGGCATTAATACATCTTACCGGGTAAACAATCTTTGATATTCGTATAATCACCGAACCTCATGAAAACCCTTTCGAGACTATCCACCATCTCCTCTACAATCACAGGAGCAAGTTGAACTCCACACAAGAGTCCTGGCATCATTAACGCAAAGCTCCTTTGTCCAACCCTCAGAATAGGTGAATCCTTTGTTATAGGCCATTGGAGATCATTAACATTGCAAGTCGTCATCATAATGTTGGACCCGACTTGGACCACAAGGTTGATGACGAACTCGCCAACGCGGAGAAATCGGAGCTTCGTTTGATCATCGAAATCCATCACAACGATTGCAGCACATTCTAGACTGAAGAGTTCGATGATGCTTCCGTAAGGATGTCGAGAAATGGCGGTAGACATGGTTGAAGGGCGAATAATAATGTTTATGAGTTGATAACTGAATGATGACATAAAACCTCGTATATAAAAGCTTGAAAGTGCATATGAAATGATTTAGAGTGTTAGACCAAACAACACATCGTTACATGGTTTTGAAAGTCTACTTAAATGTTTCGATTTTCCAATGGATCTAAATAGTTACAAGTGTAATATTTGAGATCTGTTTAGATTTATTTACATTAGGGTTACGATGGGTTTACCTTTTATGTTCCCTAATAGGTAAGGGGGGAGAAAACGTGAAGAAGTGGATCACTTTAACAGAATAGAGACATCCTAGAAATTTAAGAATGACATGATTTGAGTTATATATGACTATCAATACATGGATCTATATATTTTTTTACATCTTAAATAGGTTAGTTGTTCTAGGGATAAATATATTTTAGTTTTAATCAGTTGCTATTTGAAAATGACACAATGGTTCTGTTACATAAAACAATTTGATAATCACTTCCTATTCTTAATGGATCTTACTTTCTCTTACTATTATATCGTAGAAACAAAAATTGAAGTATCGAAATAAACACAAATTATTATAATACTAAATTTGGATTTTCAATGATTACAGAAGTTGATTTCTACATGATAACTAGTTCAATTGTTTACATCATTTAATAAATGGTTTAGTTGTCTTCAGATAACATAATTTTTACATCATAAATAGCACAGCTATTATAAATATCTCTCATTTATGGTCGATTTTGACCTAAATATGATATTTTGCTACATTACTTTAGTCTATCCTATAATCCTTTCTTAGAGAATTCAACTTTTCTCTTACTAAATATAATTACTATACTGATCATGAAGATGATACTTCATGAAGCCTTAATACAGTTAAATCATGATTTTCTTATGTAGATTAGAGCTAACTGTGATATTAGGAAGAAAGATCTTGAAAAAGTATGCTCTCAAATCTCTTTTACTTTTGGTTTTATGCTTTGGAGGATTTAGATATCATAAAATGAAAAATTTTTAAACTTGGAAGGTAAATGAGGAATACGACTCAACTAATTAGGAGCTTGATTTTTAAGCATTGGGTTTAAAGTAGAAGAGATAAAAAAATTATATAAGGTAGGATTAAGGAACTCAGATTAGATAACACTACAGGAGGGGTGGGTTATGTTCAATACAGATGAATTGGTCATTTCATTAATTGGATAATCAACTATTAGAGGTGAAATTAGAGATAGTCAAGGGAAACGGATTTTCGGTAAAGTTAGGGAAAATTTACATCTTACCAGATAAAATCGAGGCAATTTATTGGGTTTTATGTTTTTGTTTGGGGAGTAAACATTTGCATGTTGAACAATGTTGACTTAAAAGCTATTGTACTTTTATTCAATAGTTTTTCTAACTTCAAGATGAAATATCGCAATTTCTTGGTGGCTTGTAGGGTAAAACTATCTTACTTACAAGAGAAGGAAGTTTAGGCCTCTCTTAGGGAGCTTTATGTGATCACAGATTGCTTAGTAAGAAAAAGCAAGTTGTCGAGGAGGAAGAAATGCTTTTTGAATCTCCTTAGTCTTATATTTTAAATCTTCTTAAAAAAAGGATGTTTTGAGTTATGGACTTGAAAGGGAGACTAGATCTCCTTGATTTGTAAATGAGTAAGAGACACTGGTATCTTTGGATTTGAGCATATAACTTTACACTCTTATTTTGATGCTTATGTATATATTTTTATCAGTAATTCAGTCATTTATTACTAAAAAAAGTTCATAACAAAATTCAAAATGTTTTACATTTGTAAAATTTGAACTTTAAAAAAAAGAATGTAGAAGAATGATTAATCACATTATTAATGGTTTAACCTCTTACATTTCGATATGGAAGGAAATAGTAGTAGGAAGAAGAAAAGAAAATCAAAATTACGACATTCATTTACATACTTTATATAACTTTAAGTAATAAATTTTATGGATATATGACATAAAGAATGGAAGGGAACTTTTGGGTGGAGGTGTGCAAAATGGGCTTTTGCTTATGGGTATAGCACTTTACCTTCTAGGCATTTGCTTAAATTTTTATTTTTCAAGTTTTGAGTGCCTATAGACGGTTTGTTACTATCGTTCTTGAGTTAGGGATAAGACAAAAATCTATATGCAACATACTATTCCATTTTATATAACATTTGATTCCAAATAACAACTTATTCAACTTGGTAATCAATAGTGGAAGTTTTTACAAAAGCGAGTTGTACTTAGAGTATTATAGTCATACACTTTCATACAATATAGAAATCCTTTACAAGTACACTCTTTTGTCTACAACAGCTAAACTAAATGCTTTGTAAGGTAACATCAACTTCTTCTTTGAAGAGCTGTCTTCATGTATTCAGATCATATCTTAAAGTCAATGACTTCTTCTAAGAACTCATCTTCAACTGGTACTCAGAAGTCTCCTTACCTCTATGATGTATCGCTTTGTCTCATTCATCCCTAACTTACAAAAAAGACAGCTTATCCCTTCAGCTACTATAAGCTGAGTGAGAATGGATAAATACAAAACAACAAGTATAACTAATATCATAGGCATATCAACGGTTGGTTAGTTAAAATATAATATCTTATCACTTTCTAGCCATATTGATATAGGTTTGTAGATGAACACACAAGCCCAATATCATGTGTAACTAAGGGGTGGGTCTGGATTGTGAGATGGTTCGAAGGATAAATGATAGTTGAAGGTTGAGTAAGGGTTTCTGTGCATCGATGATGGATATGATGCACTAAGGCCTCACACGAGTTCAGGTTACATTTGATATAATGCAAAAGTATAGTTGGAGGTCACTCGCTACTAGTCTACACTCAATGAGCTAGATAAGAGTAGCTCAAGAGTAAGTAAAAAAAAAACTTAGCTTGAGAGAGTGTAAAAGTTTAGTGTATTCTCTATATGTTGTCCCCGTAGCTATTACAATTTGTAAGTATTTATAGTACCAAATTAGGGTAAGTCTTAGGTTAAAGGAAATTACAAAAAAGGATCCCTACTAGCTTAGGAAAAAGGGGAGTAATTTGTAAGGGTATCAATGTAATCGTATAAAAAGAATGTCCTTTGTCAGAAAAGGACAGTATGTATGTCAGAAAAAGGACAGTACGCGTGATTTGCTAATTTTATGGTCCTCATGACACCATTATCCGATTAGAGGTGAATTTCGATCAGGTAAGGTCAGCATTGGCAATTCGGTAGCTCAAACAGTTCAGATTGGACCGGGGTTGACTTAAAGGGTAACTCATTTTCGGGTCAACCTCAAATAATCGGTTCCTGACAGTTGTTAGCTCACCTTAGCATTAGTGAGGTTAGTTATATCCTAATTCAATGCTTGGATTGGGGTCTGTTATAGAGGGGTCGGCTTGGCATGTTGGTTGATCACTTCAGCAGCTTCCTGAATGACGTAAAGAGTGAAGTAGCTTGGCAAGTTAGATTGAGAAATGCATCGCTCTTCGATGCTCAGCTCATCTCGAACAGCTTGGTGAGCCAACTGGGTAAGCCCTCGACTTCGAGAGTGTGTGATTGGTCTGTGATCCCTATCATCCTCTTCGGGCTATTTGAGATTTAGGATCAAATCTGGCTTAGCCCTAGATTGCTCATCCTCAGGAGGTATGGTTAGAGATCGGCAATGTTAAAAGAGTTTAAGACTCCATATTCTTTAAGCAGTTCAATTCGATAGGAGTTAGGATTGATCTTTTCAAGCACCTTAAAAGGTTCGTTGGCCATAGCAGACAACTTACTCTTCCTCAAATTTGGGAATTGTCTCTTACTGAGGTAGATCTAGACCAAATCACTTGGTTGGAATTCTCTCTTTTCGAGCTTAGTAGTAGCTCGACTTAATTACTCTACACCTTTTAATGCATAGCTTTGATGGCCTTGACCCTCTTTACAATTGGTAGGTCATCATCGAGTCTTGGTAGGGGAACCTGATCCATCGAAAGGTCGGGGTTAAACTCATAGGCTACCTCAAAGGGAGACTTGTTCGTCACTTTGTAGGTTGTCCTATTGTAAGCAAATTCAATTATTGGCAGGTATAGATCCTAATCACCTATGTTTCATTTGACAGTAACTTGTAGAAAAGTTCCTACTGTTCTATTGATAACCTTGGTTTGTCCATCAGTTTGTAGATGACAGGATGTGCTATATAATAGTTTAGGTCCTATTCGCTTCCATAGTGTCCTCTAAAAGTGGCTCATGAACTTTGGATCTCGGTCCAAAACAATGGTCCTAGGAACCCCGTGAAGCTTGATTATTTCCTGCAAGAAAAGAAAAGAGATAACCAAAACGTCTGTAGTTTTGGAACAAGGTACAAAATGTGTTATCTTGCTAAATTGATCCGTGACTACCATAATGGAGTCCTTCCCTCGAGACGTCATTGGTAACTCCAACATGAAGTCCATACTCAGTTGGACTAGGGTTTGATCGTAATGGGCAAGGCTAGATAATGTCCTTGCTTGACATGGCTCTATGCTTTTCAATAGGTCACACACCTTTCCAGTATAGATTGGATATCTGTCTTCATCTTTGGTCAAAAGAATTTGGATGAGAGTATCTTATGGGTTTGGCGCTGGCTGAAGTATCTTGTCAATCCACCCCCATGTGCCTCGTACACTAGCAATTCTCTTATAGAACAGGTCAGGATATATAATCTCCTTTTGTTGAATAAGTATCCATCCTCCCCGTGATAGTTGTTCAGAGTTTATCCCTCCTCACACTATGCATAAATAAGACCAATGTGTAGCACTTCATTATACAAATTCTTTATGGTTGAAAAACCAAGTAGCCTTCTTTACAGTTTGATTAGGAGGGTATGTTGTCTTGATAGGGCGTTAGTCATTATGTTGTTCTTCCCATTCTTATAATTCACAACATAGGAAAATCCTTCTATGATCTTGACCCGTTTGGCCTGTCTTTGAGACAACTTCGATTGGCTCTTTAGATATCTCAAGGATTCATGGTTAGTGTAGATCATAAATTCCTTAGATAACAGATAGTGTTACCTATCATCAAGGCTCAGATTAGTAGAACTCCTTATTATAGATAGAATAGTTGAGTATAGCTCCTCGAAGTTTTTTATTGAAGTAAGCAATAGGTTAGCCTTCTTACATCAGCATGGCACCTATGCTTAGTCCGAATGTATCACACTTTACTTTAAAAACTTTGTCAAAGCTCGGCAGAGCTAAGATGGAGGCTATGGTCAGCCTTTCTTTCACCTCCTCAAAACCCCTCTACTCCTTCTCTTCCCATTTGAATTCAACATTCTTCTATAAGAGTTCAATGAGTGGGGCCACAATCATACTAAAATTTCTTATGAACCTGTGATAGAATGATGCCAAACCATGAAAACTCCTCACGTCGATTGAAGTGTTTGGCACTGGCTATTTGGTGATCACTTTAATCTTCTCTTCATCAACTCGTATGCCACCATTACTTATGATAAACCCTAAGAATATCACTTCGGGTTGGTAAAAGTCGCACTTCTTCAAATTGGCGTAGAGCTGTTCAGTTTGGAGCTTTGCAAAGACTCTTTAGAGATGTTGTTGGTGAGTCTCTAAGTTAAGACTATATACTAAGATGTCGTTAAAATAAACTACGAGAAACTTTCCTAATAAGTCTTGAAGCACATGATTTAGCAAGCGTGTAAATGTGCTCGATGCATTGGACAGTTCAAACGGCATTACAAGACATTCATATAATCTATGGCACATTTTGAATGCGGTCTTCCACTCATCACCTTCACGTATTCGAATATGATTGTATCTAGATTTGAGGTCAATCTTGGAGAACATTCTTGCTTCGCTTAATTCGTTTAGCATGTCATTAGGCCTAGGTATGGGATACCTATACTTGATGGTGATTCGATTGATTTCTCAGCTATCTACACATATTCTCCAAGACCCATCTTTCTTCGACACCAACAAAGTTGGCATAATACGGGGGCTAAGGGACTCGTACGCATACCCTTTCTTCAATAGCTCGTCTACGTGCTTTTGTAGCTCGGTGGCCTGTTCAGGGTTTAGCCTATAGGCAGGCTTATTCAACAATGCGGCTCCTAGCTGTAAGTCAATTGCATGTTCAACACTTTGGATGGGAGGTAGTCCGTTCGATAGCTCTTCTAAGACTAGATCGGCAAACTCTTCTAGTAATGTTTTCATCTTGGTAGGCTACTCCCTCTCGTCGGACCTCATCTCCAGTATCCTTTGGATTAGTAGATAGGTTGGTCCTTTGAGTTCCATTTCTCTTTTTAGCTTGGCTCAAGTCATTACTAAAGATTCTTTCTTTAGGGTTTGGCTATGTTGTGGCTACATGACCTTTACCTGCTCAGTCGTCATAGGACTCAATTAGATGCTCCTACCTTTATGTTCCACAGAGCATGTATTCTTCCTTTTTTCATATACCATAGTTTGTTCAAACATCTATAGTTGTTTAAGTAGAATGTGGGATGCACTCATGGGCAGCACATCATAAAGCACTTCATCTTGATATCTACTAATGTAGATTAGCACAGACACCTGTTTGTTCACCTGTAGGGTTCCCTTATCACTAAGCCAATGAAGCATATAAGGTTTCGGGTAGGGCTTGCTTGGCAATTTCAATTGCTGGATCATAAATGCAGAGGCTGCATTGGTGCAACTCCCACTGTCAACGATCAAGGCACATAGTGACTCATTCACCTTGCATCCAATATGGAAGAGATTTTCTCTCTATTCGTCTTCAGGTACAGGATTGACACTTATTGTCCTCTTCAACACTAAAGTGGTTAGCATAAAGTTGCCTTCCTAACTGTAGATAACTTCTTGCTTTGATAGCTTGGCTTGACCATCCTCTTTCAGCTCCTTTACTTCCTCATCAATATTATCTACTTCAACAGTTAGCACCTCGCCTCAAATCACCATAGTTCTTCTACTTGAGCACCGAGTGACCATGAGTCCAAATCCTTAGCATTTGAAATACTTGATCCCACTCGTCTTCCTCCCCAAACTCTAGCCTTTCTCAAACTTCTTCGAGACTTCCTTCCCTTTTGCTCGGGCAGTCTGCGCTAGTTGAATTTCAGCAGCCTTACTTGGTTCCATTCGCATGGGTCTACTTAGAACAGTTCGACTACTGCTAGGTTGGCTAACTAGTGGTTAGAACCTTCCTGTTTGGTGCCTTTCTATCTTCTCAATAGCTCAAATTACATTGTCGAATGTCCTAATATCCATGGTTTTTAGGATCTCTTCAATCTCGTATTTTAGTCCACTGATGAATCGGGATATAGTTTGGTCTTCTAGCTCATTGACTTCACATCGCATCATCAACATCTAGAATTCCTTGACATAAGCTTCAATAGTCGATCCTCTTTGCCTCAGTTCCTACAATATTTTGAAAGCATCTTATAGATAGTGGCTTGGCACAAACCTTCTCCTCATGACCTTCTTCATCTCATCTTAACTCCTAATTTCTCATTCCCTTTCCCTTCGTCGGGAGGCTTGCAAGTTTTTTTACCACAAGGCGGCGTAACTAGTGAACTCCAGTATAACGAGCCTAACTTTTGCATTATCGGGTACTCCATGGCATTCAAATTGCTTCTCAATTTTGTCTACTCAATCTAGGTAATCTTCGGCATCTCCACTTCCAGAAAAGCTTGGAATACACATCTTCAACCCTTTAACCTTAGGGGCTTGTATATTCCTTTCTTCAGGCTCATAGTACTTCTTCGTTTCGTCATCCCCTTCCTCTTCTTCTTTGATTTCTTTGAGTGCTAGCTTACGTCTCGTAGCTCTACCCATTCTTTCAATCTAGGGCGGTCGAACATTAGCTTGGTTAAACTAACCATTGCCTTGCTCTTGCTACTCATGTCCTTTAATTAGGCTATTTCTAGCTCATTGTCTATTTTCTTGGATAATAGTCACCAAACTAATTACCAAGTCGGTAAGCCTATCTAAGTGGTCATCCATTGATTGAGGTATGAAGCTTTCTTTTTGCCCTTGATCATGTTGAGCAACACTTACGTGGTTTCTTAGAGTTCCCTGAACACTTGAATTTGACATTGTTGATTTGCGAATAACAATAGCAAAATAGTAACTAATGTTCCCATAACTACGTACAATGAACAAGCCGATAACCATTTTGTTTTTGCATATAAGAAGCAAGGGAAAACAAAGCACCGAATGTCTTCAGCACTATTCACCAACCAAACTACTAGTGTTAATAGAAACCTCGAACACACAAAACCAGTAGCAAATTACTTAGAGAAAAAGGTAATAGAAGCTAGCCTTTGAACGTAATCTACGCTTTGATATTAGGATGATACGGGTCCGTGGCTGA
Organism: Lumnitzera littorea; assembly: GCA_024138015.1. Lineage (NCBI taxonomy): Eukaryota > Viridiplantae > Streptophyta > Magnoliopsida > Myrtales > Combretaceae > Lumnitzera > Lumnitzera littorea. The sequence continues at coordinate 102,968,676 of JAMXBB010000009.1, read as the reverse complement.
ACACATGAGTCCAATGTTACGCGTAACCAAGAGGTAGGTTTGGATTGCGAGATTGTTCGAAGGATAAATGATAGTCGAAGGTTAATTAGGGGTTCCCATGTACTGATGATGGATATGACACACAAATACCTCACACAAGCTTGGGTCATACCCGATATGACACATAAGCTTAGGTCATACCAAGTATGGCTAGAGGTCACTCGCTACTAGTCCACGCTTAATGGGTTAGATAAGAGTAGCTCAAGAGTAAGCAGAAGAATACTTAGCTAGAGAGAGTGTAAAAGTTCAATGTATTCTCTGTATGTTGTCTCCGTGGCTATTATAATTTACAAGTATTTATAGTATCTAATTAAGGTAAATCCTAAGTTATAGAAAATTATAGAAAAGGATCCTTATTAGCTAAGAAAAAAGGGGAATAATTTACAGGGGTGTCAATGTAATTGTGTAAAAAAAATCCTTTGTTAGAAAAGGATAGTACGGATGTTAGAAAAAGGACAATGTACGCGTAGCTTGCTAATTTTGTGGTCCCCATGACACTGTTATCTGAGTAGGGGTGAATTTTGATTAGGTAAGGTTGGCGTCGGCAGTTCGGTAGCTTAGATAGTTAGGACTGGACTAGGATTGACTCGGGGGCTAACTCATTTTTGGGTCAACCTTGGATGATCGACTCTTGATAGTTGTTAGCTTAGCCTTAGCACTGGTAAGGTTGGCTATATCTTGATTTGATGTTTGGACTGGGCTTTGTTGTGGAGGGGTTAGCTTGGCATGTTGGTTAATCACCTCGATAGCTTTTTGAATGATGTAAAGAGCGAAGTAGCTCGATAAGTTGGATTGAGAAATGCTTTGCTCCTTGGCACTCAACTTACCTTAAATAGCTTAGCGAGTGTAAGCCCCAAAGTTCAGCCAAGTAACCGTAAGATTGAACTTAGAACCCAAGGTTTAGGGCGATCGGCTAAAGGATCCGATCACACCCAAATTATAAACTATTTAACAAGATACCAGTAAAAATGACCCTGTAAACTTAAAATTAAGAAAATAAGTAGTAAAATAGGAGACTATAAAATTTTCAAATTTTAAGCATAATAACTGCTAATTACCAAAAAGGCAAAAAGTGTAATATAATAATTAATAAATTATTAGAGATAGATTATATGTATACTAAAAATTTTAGAATGACCAAAATAATATTTAGGAATGTTCACGTGCACCCTACATGTATTTACGTGTAGATAAAAATACGCGTAATTAGTGAAATAGGCTGAAAATTAAGTAAATAATTAAAGAAAAATACAAAATAATTATAGAAAAATCAGAAAAAAATCAGAAGTGGATAACTGAAGCAAGATAAGGTCGTAGCAGGTTCAAATCAGAAAAAGAAAAATTATCCAATAAGAATTGGACAAACAAAAAGCCAAAAATCAAGGAAAGTTGACAAAATCTTGTCAAATTAATGCATAATAATTACAAAATTCGTCTATAAATAGCAAGAAAAATTCAGAAGCTCATTTGGACAGATACAAATCAGAGAAAATTAGAGAGAGTCGAAAATTCGAGAGAAAATCCAGAAAAATAAAAAAAATAAGAAAAACTGTGCAGTTTGGGGTTTTAAAGGGAACCCACACCAAACGAGGAGCTGGGAGTGGACGGCCACCACCACCACACGGTGGTGGCAGCGCCCAGGTCGGCCGACAAGGCCACGGCGGCCCGCGGTGGCCAGAGCCACCTGAACCGGTGAGTCCAAATTCCAGCCTGATTCTTGTATAATTTTGTAAAATTAGTTATTTTGCCCAGAAAATTATGAAACTTGTTATTCTGAGGTTTTATTGTATGTAGATTTAGGGAAAAATGTTGATTTAGTTTAATTATGTCTGGAAATATAGGGTCCTTAACAAATTGTTCAAAACCGAGCATGATTAAACTGGAAATTAAATAGGCTTAGGGATGTAGTTTGGGGCTCAAAATTTTTCTGTAGGATGCTCATGTGACATAGAACAGTGCTATGAAGCCCTTTTTCAAAAATTAATTTTCGAAATTTTTAGATAATTTTTAGGTTCTAAAAAGAGGCATAAAATGGGTAATTTAGGGTTAATTATGTAATTAAATGATTAATTTCTGATTTAGCGAATAATTACATGTTTTAGGATGTTAAGATCTGATGGAGTATGATACTTATAGCATTTAGGTTGTTAGATGTAATTATTAGGTTAATTATGTAGTAAATTAGTAATAGAAAAACATAGTAAATTATGAGTTAATTTTGTAAATTAGAATAATTAGGTGTAAAACCTGATCTAGGATGAATTTAGACATTTTAAAGTGATAATTTATGTTAGAGATGGTAATTAGGGTAATAGAAATATTAGAAATGCATTATGTGCATAATTTGTAATAATGCATAATGTGTAATTTTTGAAAATATAATAAATAGAAAATATTAGGATAAAAATTGATATTATATAAATAATAGGGATATATAATAAATCTGATTAGAAACTTGAATTTATGTAATTATATGAAAAATGTAAAAATTTCTCACATTAGGAGTAAATTCGGTACACAAATAGGGATTTAAGTGTACCGGATGGAATAAAATACTGACTAGGGGTAATAATGGTTTATAGGAGATCGGGAAGTAATGTGATTAATTTCACATTATAGGTTGAAACGGATTTTTAGGGTTGGAATCTAAAACATTACTTAAAAATCGAACTAAAAACCTGGTTCAGAAATCGATGCGAAAACCGAACCTAAACCTAAACCTAAACCTAGAATAATTATAAAAGACTTAATACCTAGATAATTAGGCATATTAAACCGTAAACAAAACCTAACAATAAGCATTATAGGATAAAACGAACCTATAACAGTTATACGAAAAGCTGAAACCACGTTCGTGTTATAGGGATAATTGGCGATGGCCTGAGCAAATCGGACCTCGAGTGAGTGAGCGAGGAGTCGAGGTAAGTTGGGATTAATACGCTGCTGTATTTTGGAGGCTTAAGATTATGCTTGATTGTGCTTGTTAGATAGTTGAATGCGTGCATGTGCTTGATTATGGGTGATGCTATGATTATGTTTGTTGCCTTGGCGCATATTGTATGAATTGTATGTAATGATTGATCACCCTAAATTGGACTTAATCAAATATACGACCAGTAATCATAATCGAACATGCATGGCAACCCGTTAGGGGATTTAGGACTCTCCGGCCAAATACCGACCCCTTCGGAAGGGATAGCGCAGGATTGCAAAATGGTCCCTTCTTCATCCTCAGTCGAACTAAGTGACAGGAGAGGAGGTCGCGGCGGGGATGAAGACAGTGGTTCGAAGGTAGTCGCGGGAGGAGCAAGGTCTCCATTACACAAGCCTGGGTTTGGTCGTGAGCTGTTGCATTAACGGTAACTCCTCAACCCGGATTAGAGCGGGCGCAATTTCTCTAATCTCACGACGGGCCGGACAACGTCGTACGATGGCATTTACTTGCATATGCATTGCAACTAATAAGTGATTGAAAACCTTGTTGTGTGTATGGTATAGTTTTAAGTCCTCCGTCCCTACTTACTGAGCTGTGGTTGCTCACATCCCTATAGACATCGTGCAGGTGCT
>JAMXBB010000009.1:102903341-102963903 GCA_024138015.1 Lumnitzera littorea | reverse complement strand
GAAGTTTTGTTTTCCTTATGATATGGATTAAGATTTGTGTTAGTGATGAACCAAGTGAAATACAGAGCTGAGGAATTATTCTAGTTCTCTCTTTCATCCTTTTCTTTGCCCAGCAGAGCTTAAAGAAAGAAAGTTATATGATGGCTTACAAGGAAATTACGAAGGCATGTTTTCATAAGATTACTGGTTTGAAAATTAAATTATAGAGCTATAAATGTCTTTTGAGGCTGCATTATATGTTAATTGAAAGTTGGCCATTGTTCTTCTATACAAGAGCTCCAATCCTTTTTTTCCATGTTGTCGGATAACCTTATCATGATTATGTTTAAACCTATCATGTAGAGTTTTGAGGAGGCAACCATGATCAACAAGGATCCCCCAATAGCTCTAGTAACTAGCAGCACATTCACTTTTTTTTTTTGTTTGTGTGGGGTTGGGGCGAGGGTAATTTTGAGATGGAATTGCCATTTTCCCCTTATTCCGGAATAAAGTATTTGTTACCGTGTTTAGTTGGTTTTTATTTATTGGAATTGGAATTCCTTAAAATCTTATTTTCTTAAAATCCTACAGTAGCCATTCTTTATTATAACTTATTAATCTGAATTCCTAACTCATTTGCTTCTCTTTAACATTAAAATTCCATTATTACATTTTTTTACCCTCATGAAAATAGATTTAACAATCGAAGAAGCTCTACTGTTTATCTTCTTCTCTGGAACATTCATGGCTACCGTTCGTCCTCCTCCCTCCTCCATCCTTCTTTGGCCATCTATCACTACTCTCAAGCACAATGACCACCACTTTGGAATACGAACACCTTGTCATGACATCTATTGAATTCTAGACATCTCATGAGTGTTTGCTTCTGCCTTACGGGCAAGCACTTACTTGTCTGGATTTAACTTCTGGTTTGTTTTGAGAAGAAAGGACCAAGGAAGCGTCACCATCGGAGGAATCAAATCCTTAGGAAGATCATATTTATCCACTTTCCATCCCCTTATTCTTATATCCACATTCCTTGAATAAAGCAAACACAAAAACGACAGGGGCTTAACAAAGCTGTGGCCTTTACTATCAACGAGAATCATGTTGGTGTTGTTGGGTTTTGGTTTGCGAATATGGATCATGCTCACCGTACGGTCTTGATGACCATAACTTGGTTTACGTTGAAAGATCATATGGACTTGATGACCAAACTTGTTTGTTCTGCAATTTCTTCATCATCTTTTTTATTTAAGTTGATTTCGTCTCAAATTATAGTTGGGATTTTGATTTGGAGGCAAATTTTATCATCATCATCTTTCTGTGTTGGCTTTTCAAGACAAAATTTTTCTCTATTTTGGGTTGGGTTTTCATTGCAGGAAGACAATGATGCGAGAAAGAGTCCAATTGTTCCTTTGCATATAAATTTTTTTTTTGGTGGTATTTTTGTTAAATTTATTATTTAATTAAATAAGGATATTTCAAGAATTTTATATTCTACTTATGTCTTATTTCCTCTTAAATGAAGTAAACATTATAATATACATCATTAGCTTATTACATCCCTATTTTATTCCTTAGTAATTAAAATTTTATTTCTCTTTATTTTATTCAGCAAACTAAATGCATCATAACTCTCTCGTTTCTGAGTTTTGTTACCCCCTACCCCCCGGGAGTAATAACTGTTTTCATTTTGGTTTTAGTGACACGGTTGCATGTAGAAGTGTGGACTAGTTTCCTTTGTGGTGGATTCTATTTGAAAACCCTCTTGCCAAATAGTCCAAGAATCATTGTAGCACCTTAATGTTGATGGAATCTTCTTTACCGGTAGGAAGGATGAAATTGTGTAAAGATCAGCCTTTTAAAATAGTCGGAAGTGCTGCTTTTGGCCTCGATTTTATTTTCCTTTCTTACATTTTCAATTATTTAAATGGAATGTAATGGTAGTCTAGGTCAAACACAAATATACAAGTTTTATTTCAATCGAACTCTAAAGTCCAATCTATGCATATACAAGTTTAAGAATACTTGTACTTCAGTCCTAATTGAACAATCCATTCAATGGAAATTTTGACAGGAAGATTAGTTTTGATAATTTGTCCACACCAATAAAAATTATCTAATCTAAACTCAAAACATGTATATCTTAATTATAGTTGGTATTAATGATAATTTTAATAGCTAGTTCCTACAAGAGAAATTGGTAAACCATAAAATCTATGAAAAAGAACTTATGGTACGTTTAATTTATGGAATCGAATGAGGAGAAAATGGAATTGGAATTTCGTAAAGAATGAAATAAGGGTGTAATACATATTACTTTGTTTAGTTGGATTTATAAGTAATTTAATAATATACATATAATATAACTTTAAATATTAAATTATTCTCAATTCATTTTTTGTCTCAACTAATCCTAAAATAATAGGTAATGATGGTGGTTGACGACGGTAGTAAAGGTGAGGGCAATAGTGGTGGTGACGGCAATGGTGGCAGTGGCAGCGATCGATGGCGACGGGGACAGCGGTGGCAACGATAGTGGTGGCGACAGCGACGGTGGCGGCGATGGTGGTGGTCAGTGATGGTGACGATAGCGGCGGCGATGACGGTAGTAGTGGTAAGGAATCGTGATTCTTTTTTTTTTATTGAATTGAGGAATCTTTATTTCTTGTAGAATTACGATTCCGTGACAAAAAACCAAGTAAACGTAGTGATGGCGAAATAAAAAAGGAATGGAATTCTAATTCCACAAACTAAACGTACCCTTAGTGTAACCCTAATTGAAACCTTACACATCAAATTAGGAGAACCATATGCCAAAATCTAGAAAAATAAGTCAAAGCAACCAAATTTCAAGTTACTAATCTAAGATTGAATTTGATCGACCTCTCTTCTATTAAATCAACCAGCTAATAGGTTAAGTCCATTCAATTGACCAAAACCCTTTATCATTGGCTCCTATCCCATTTGTCTATTAGTTTATTGTTTTGATTTACATTTCTGTATTTTACTTCCCAGTGCTTATCCTTGACCCTCAACCTAAAATCTAAAGGAACAACTTAATCCATTATTTCTCAATAAATTTAACATTTTAGGATGTATAATTGTTAATAGACCATTTTGGATGTAAACCTTCAAATGTAGGTGTCGAGCTTGAATTTTTTGTTTTTTTTTTTAATATTTCATTTTATTTCATTTCCTATTTTTCGATTAATACTAAACCTTAACCTATTTAATATTAATTATCGATTACAGAAATTGGGAAATCGAGAAATTCTGGTTCTTTTTTAATTAAAAAACTTTAGGAGTTGCCACTTGATCGAAGTCGGGAAAAAGAAAAATCGTAATCAATTGGGTGGATTGACTACGATTTAACTACTGATCTTTGATTTCAATTTGATAAAAACTAGAAGGTTTTTAATTCGGGGGCTAATCTATTAAACCATTATGGGTACTACTATAGATTTTTTGAAATTAGGTTTATTTACTAAAATTGTCCTTTTTTAAATATTTTTAAGAAAAACGAAAACTAAAGGAAAATAAAAAATAACTTAAGTTTCTACGAATTTTAACATCACTATTAAAGTGCCTACATATCTGCTAGTCAGGATCAGATGACCATAGTTTTTTCTGAAAACTTAGTATGTTGATTTGTTTTAATTTTTGAAAATCAACCTAGTTTATGTTGTTATTAATTTAGTTTATTAAAAAAAAAATCAAAAAGGTCCTAATTTTTGAGTATTTAAAAAAATCTCTAAAACATCCTAATTTTTTCTTAATTTTTATTTCTAAAAAATAATTTTTCTAAATAATAATAATTCTAAAAAAAACTTAATGCTAAACAAATCTCCTAAGCTAATATATATATATATATATATATATCTATTTATATATTATGTTATCAACATAAATAAATAACTAATAAATAAGATAATGATATAATAATGATAATAGTATATATATATATATATATAATTGAAAAACAACCGAACCTGAATTGCTTGTTTGGTGAAGTGTTGTTCGTATGGTCAGTGAGGGCGATTGGTATGTGACAGCGGTCTATTATCCAATGGCATCGGTGTAGACCCTGTTGGAGTTGTGGCTGTGGAGTCGTGTGACTGCTGTTGTGTTGTTAAAAGGTGCAAGCACACTGCTGCAAATTGTAGCAGTGTTAGTGTGTACAGCAGCAAGCATTAGTGCAGTGGTTGTATGTTGGGCCGTATTCAGTGTGGACGTAGAGTGTGCTATTGTAGCTCATGCATGATCGTGAGTGGCTGTTGCGATGGTGGAGCGATCAAGAAAGGGTGTTTGGGCATGTCAGTTTATGTGACAGTAGAGCGTACTGGTGTTGTGGCCAGGTGCGGTCGCAAATGGAGCAATTACAATCTGTTGGGGCTTGATGTGGTTGGGATTTGTTACTGTGTTGAGCTTGCTAATGGGGGCTTACGTGTGAGTTGGAGCTACAATTGTGCAACTGTGTTTGGTTACGGTAAGGGCTGATTGGTGGAGTAAGGATGAAGAAAGTGCAGTGAGTGGTGAACTACGAGAGAAAGTGGATAGGTCTTCGTGTGGCTTGGTCGTGGATGGCTGTGAATTAATGGGGTTGAGGGTTGCTGGGTTTCATTGATATCGTGAGTGTGTGCTCTCCTTGGATTGTGCATAGCAAGCATGTAACAATAGCGTTGGGTTGAGTTGGGTTGCTGCAGCTTCGTTTGTTTGGAGTGTTGAGCATTTTATGGATGGAAGAGGGAGATTAGATCGGGATGGGGTTTTGTTGTTTAGGTTGGAAACTGGCTGTATGTAGGATCGAAGAATTATGGTGCGTAGACATGAAGGTAGGATCGCTTGTAAAGTTATTGTTGACTGAGGACTAATTTACTATTTGTAAATGAATCTTTTACTGTGTTCAATTCCTATTTATAAAATTCATGATTGAATCTTGTAAATCATTCTAGATCAAATATGATTCATTCTAGATTTAAGTTTTCTATAAATCTTTCTGTTATTGGATTTAATAATATCCTCATTAGTTTTGTGATTTTCACATATGTGCCTGGTGAGATTCGAACTCATGACCACAAACTAATCTAATACTAATGCTTAACTGCTTATCTGTTAAACTGTTGGCCTATGGGTTGATTAACTAAGGTAGGAGAAATGCTCCTTGAATTGGCTAAGACCCTAAAGAGATATTGAGAACTTGATCGTACCCCCTACGGGCTGACTAACTAAGGCGGTTGAAGCACTCTTTGAGCTGGCTAAGACCCTAAAGAGACATTAAAGACTTAGTCATCCCCCTTATGAGTTGACTAACTAAAATGGGCGAAGTGTTCCTTGAGATGGCTAAGACCCTAAAGAGATATTAAATACTTGGTCGTACTTCCTACAAGCTGACTAACCAAGGCGGGTGAAGCACTCCTTAAGATGGCTAAGACCCTAAAGAGATATTAAATACTTTGTTCTGCTCCTTATGGGTTGACTAACCAAGGTAGACAAAGTGCTCCTTAAGTTGGTAGAGACCCTAAAGAGAACATTGAGAACCTGGTCATGCCCCTTATGGGTTGACTAACCAAGGTAGGGGAAGTGCTCCTTGAGCTGGCTAAGGCCCTAAAGAGAATATTGAGAACTTGGTCGTGCCCTTTATGGGTTGATTAACTAAGGCAAGCGAAGTGCTCTTTAAGCTGGCTAAGGCCCTAAAGAGAATATTGAGAACTTGGTCATGCCCTATATAGGTTGACTAACCATGGTGGGTGATACGAGGCAAGCGCACCTATCAATTTTAATATAGCGGATATGAGTTCGAGTTGATCCCTCAGAGATTTTGAGTACTAATATTAACTTTAGCTTTATTATCTAACCGGAAAATTATGTCGAGTTGAATGAATTAAAAATACTGAAATTAATAAACTAAACTAATTATGAGACTTAACTAAGCAATTTAGAAAGCAATAAACTATTAACGACTTCAAGTATGCAATGATGTATTTAGGAATTATTTCCCCTAGTGTTTAACATGTAACCTTTTTAAAATGTATTCAATTTAGTTTCTATGATTCTTGACCGGAGGGATTCACAATTAAAGCTAATATCTTTCTCAAGCATATTAACTCTAATTCTAAATTATTTACCGGAATCTCTTCACTTAGTAATATAACTTAGAATTGCATTAATGTTTAATGAATTCCCACACAAACAATCAACTTTCCGAAAGAAACATATATCTTATCTTTAAGTATACATGTAGTTCTCTTCAATTATGTTAAGATCTAATTACACATGCAATTTCTCAATCAACATGCATAATATCATATATTGATACTCTAGAATTATCAATCCATAACTAAATGACATAATTGAATCAAGAAAAGACAGAAACTTTCTTGAAATTATAATTCAATCCAAGGGTTACATGAAACCCTAGGTTCCATAATCCTAAATACTGGAATTCTAAGCTATCATAACGAATCTAAAAACGAGTTCCATCAAAAACGTAAAATAAAACATGAAAACCCCTCTTGATTTGATGAACAATCTCTAATCTTGAAATCAATGTCGTTCTTGCTTCTTGATTGATGTTCTCCTCAAGTCTCCTCTCGTCTCTTGTGTCTCCGTTTCTGTAATGTCTCTCTTTCTCTTTTGAACCCTAAGATATCCTTTTATATGTGTATTACACGGATTCTATTTTCATCACCAGACACGGCTTGGAACACGGCCGTGTCCTCAGGTCGTGTAACTTTCTGTACTAAGGCAAAATTTCTGCACAACTTCAAAATTTCATAACTTCTTCGTTTGAACTCGGAATTGAGTGAAACTTGATTTGTTTTCTTCGTTTTCGAGCCTAGAACGCGTTTAAACCCTAAAATCAACATTTTACTCAATTAAGTATCATTTTCTTTAAAGAAAACCAAAAATGTAAGGGAAATGCCATAAAATCACCATATAAAATATATTTAAAATCAAAGTTATCAGTGGGCGAAGCTCAGAGCTGGCTAAGGCCTTAAAGAGATATAAAGAACTTGGTCATATCCCCTTTAGTCTAACTAACCAAGGCGAACGAAGTGCTCCTTGATTTGGCTAAGTGACGATAGATTGGGACTACGCTCCAAGAGTTGACTAGATCTTTAAATGAGAATATGAATTGGGATAGCACTCTATAAGCTAGCTAAATCCCTAAAAGAGAACATAAATCTGTACAACGCTTTATGGCTGGCTAGAAACCTAAGAAACCATGGATTGGGATTGTGCTCTAGAAGCTAGCTGGACCCAAAAGTATAAGAATTAAGTGCCTTAGACATTAGTTACCATCCTTAAGGAGAGAATAAATGCAAATGTAATGTCTTATAAAAGCTCAGAACTACTTACTTGGCTTTATCGATAATTCCCAAATAGTTAAGTCTTTTCTTGAGCAATCTAATTAGAACAAATGGTTTGACCCTCTCTTCTTCCTCCTCCTCTTACTCTTCTTCTTCTTCTTTTCTTTCCTTTATTTTTTTTTTTTTTTAGGAAGCAATTTAATCTTGAAATGAATGTACGTAATGCTATGCTTAGAGACGCATTCAGGAAGGTGACTTTAATGTATGAAGCATCTTCATCTTTTGAGCAAAGATGTCACATGTTGAATTTCTGGTCTAACTCAATTGGTTTTTCTGTGTTAACCTCCACCCTCAAGCGAGTTGCTACTTATCTGCCACCCATTACTCTATCTGAACATGGCCTTATCCTGAAAAATAGAAAACAAATCTCCCTTTTTTGGGGAGGGTGAACCATAATAGAGTATTAAATGAATTTTTATCAATTGACATTGCTGCAAATTAAGTGTTCATTTTTCTCGTGTTTCTTGTGTATAGGGTTTATTTGGATAGAGCAAGAAGTGAGGACTTTTCAGTGGAATAAGGAAGGAGCAAGGGGTGTTACCCAATGTCGACAATCACTAAGGATATCAACTTTGCTTGTAGAAAATGAAAATGAGACTATAGTAATATTAAGATTGTTTGCATTTCATAATTTGAGTAAAAATTCTATCGATCTTTCAAGGGCATATTCAATGCGTTAGCGTTTACTAAGTCCTTTAAGTTTAGATCGTCCATTTGAGATAAAATTAAGGCTCCCATAGGCAATACTTTCTTCATAATGTAAGGTCCTATACAATTTGGAGCAAACTTCCCTCTCGAGTCTTGTATATTAGGCAAAGTCTTCCTCAGTATCATGTCTCCCTCCTTAAAACTTTAGGATTGTACTCACTTGTTAAAAGCCTTAGCTATTCGTTGTTGATAACAGATGTTGTGGCATGAAGTTGCCAACCTCTTCTCATCAATTAGATTTAACTGCTTGATGTGCTTTTTTATCTAATCTACCTCATCCAATTGGGTTTCTGATAACATCTTAAGAGATGGGATTTCAACTTCTACTGATAGTATAGCCTCCATTCCATACACCAAAGAGTAGGGGGTTGCCTTAGTTGATGTTCTGATAGAAGTTCGATAGACCATGAGTGTAAACGGCAACATCTCATGCCAATCTCAATATGTGACCGCCATCTTCTCAATAATTCTTTTAATATTTTTGTTGGCTGCTTTTACAGCTCTATTCATTTGAGGCCGATAAGGAGTAAAATTTCTATGAATGATCTTGAACTGTTGGCATAACTCTAACGTTAATTTTTTGTTAAGATTCATACTATTATCAGAAATAATTGTCTTTGGTGTGTCATACCGAACCAGTATGTCTCTCTTAATGAACATGACTACTACTCCTTTCATCACACTAGAGTAGGATGAGGCTTCAACCTACTTACTGAAATAATCAATAGTCACCAGTATGAATCGATGCCTGTTAGATGCCTTTAGAGTGATCAGGCCAATGATGTCTATTCCCTACATCGAAAATGGCCATGGTGTAGATAATGTATGTAATTCTTGAGGTGGAGCATTCACTTTATTTACATAGACCTGACACAAATGGCAATGTTTAACATATTTAATGCAATAAGCTTCTATTGTCAGCTAATAATATCCTAACCTTATGATCTTCTTGGTGAGCATGTGGCCATTCATGTATGGGCCGTATACTCCCTCATGCACTTCCATCATTAGCAACTTTGCTTCCTTCTCCTTTATACACCGTAGAAGTGTACCATTAAACGATCGTCAGTACAAAGTAGACTCGCTTATCAGATACGATCGTCTTCTTATCCTTCTTCTCAGCTTCCTCGGGGTATGTACCATGTTGTAGGAATGTTTTGATATTGTAATACTAAGGCTTTTCATCACATGAACTTTCCATTGCCAAGCAGAAAGTGGGCCTTTCTTCAACTTCAATCATAAGTGGTTGAATCTCCACTCCTCTTGATATTTGAATCATGGATGCTAAGGTAGCCAGAACATCAGCAAATTGGTTTTAAACCCTTGGTACATACATGAATGTAATCTTTTCAACCCTGTCTATCAGCTTGGCCAAGTGCTGGTGGTAAGGTACTAATTTGGGGTCTTTCGTCTTATATTCACCCCGAGCTTGACCTATGATTAACGAAGAATCTCCATATACCTCTAATTCCCGTATCTCTTTAAACAACGCCATTTTAAGCGCTAGAATGCATGCTTCATATTCCGCAATATTGTTAGTATATGGGAAAGCAAGTCTTATAGCCATCAAGATTGTGTACCTTTAGGGGACACCGGAATTACCTAAATGCCACATCTAGATACATTAGCTGCTCCATTAAAGAACATTTTCCAACTTGAGGTTTTCTCAACTACTTCATTATTAGAACCATTTTCTATCGCCAGGATATTTTCATTAAGAAACTTGACTCATGCTTCATGAGGGGTATCCTCAAGGGGACTTTCTGCTAATTGATTTGCTAAGGCCTACCTCTTGACTAAACTTTGGCTCACATACTTGATGTCAAATTCTTATAACATCTGCCACTTCGAAACTCTACCGATGAGGGCCGGTTTTTCTACTAAATACTTCAAAGGGTCACGTTGTGTTATTAACTCGATTTAGTAGTAAAGTGTGTATTGTTTGAGTCGATGCATGACCCAAACTAATGCACAACATGTTCTTTCGGCTTCTGAGTATTTTTACTCCCCTTCTGTAAACTTCTTACTTAAATAATAAACAACTCGCTCCTTTCCTTCTTTATCCTTCTGACCAAGCAAAGACCTTGTAGATTCGGGCAATATGGTTAGGTATAAGAACAATAGCTTTCCAAGTTTAGGAGCCACTAACATTAAAGGATTCATAAGGTATTCTTTAATTATTGTGAAAGCTTCTTTGCATTCCTCGTCCCGATTAACCTTAGCATTCTTGTTCAATAGCTTGAACATAGGGTGACATTTGTTTGTTAACTAAGATATAAATCGAGCTATATAATTCAAACGTCCCAACAACCCTCTTACTTCCTTGAATGTACGTGGAGGAGGCTTGTCAATTATAGCTTTGGCTTTATCAGGATAAACTTCGATGTCACTTTGGCTAATTATGAAGCTTAGCAATTTTCCTAACATCACTTTAAAAGTACACTTCTTTATATTCAACTTCAACTGAAATTTCCTTAATTTGCTGTACAACTTCCTCAAATTTTCTATGTAATCTTCCCCTTCCTTAGATTTCGTAATCATATCGTTAACATAAACTTCTATCTCTTTATGCATCATGTCATGAAAGATCGCGACCATTGCCTTCTAGTATTTTGTCCCAACATTCTTGAGCCCAAATCGCATCATCTTATAGCAAAACGTCCCCCAAGTTGTAATGAAAGTCATCTTGGTCTTATCTTCTTTGCGATATCTGAATCTGATTGTATACCGAAAAACCATCCATGAATGAGAATAGATGGTTCTTAGCTGTGTTATCCACTAAGGTATCAATATGAGGTAATGGAAAGTTGTCTTTAGGCATTGCCTGGTTAAGATCTTGAAAGTTTACACACACTCTAATCTTCCCATTCTTCTTCATTACCGGAACAATTTGGCTACCCATTCCAAGTAATCGAATACCTCAATGAATCCAACTTCAAGTAGTTTCTTAACCTGTTCCTTGATTTTCAACAGGATATGAGGTTGAAATCTCCTTAACTTTTGCTTCTTAGGCTTGGCATCTTCTCGTGTGGATAAATGATGGACCATGATCAATGGGTCTAACCTTGGCATATCTTTATACGACTAAGCGAACACGTCTTGATATTCAACTAACAACATAAACATTTCTTCTTTTTTTTTTTTTTTGTTTTTCTTTTAGACTCCCTCCCATCTTTAGATTCACTGGATTATCTTTATCCTCCACATTGATTGTTTCAATTGGTTCATCAATAGTGATTTTACTCAGTTCATGTTTTTGCCATTCCTCTTATATATCATTATGGTCATTGACATTGTTCCCAATGATTAACTCAGTAGGGCTGGAAGGGATATTGATATTCTCATTAATTACTTATTCTTAGTTTTCTCTCGATTCATTAGATCTGGGCAAAGCGTATAAAGAAAAGTATATGTAAGCAAAAGAGAACTGAAACACAACAAAGGAAAGAAACTAACTAATATTTTATTGAACGAATGGAGGTGAATCACAAATGAGGCAAAGTAATATTTTTTGAACAAAAGGTTCGACGATACATTTGGAATGATGACCATTAAAAATAAAAATTCAAGAAATACTAACTAAGAGTCACCTATTACCCTAGGGAAGACCTATTGCCTTTCATTGAGATGGAGAACCAATTATTCAACTAGTGTTGGGACTTATGAGATGAGCTTATTGATCTTTTGTTGGAAGATTCTAAGGCTTGAGTCTCTACCCTTATGAATGTCTTAGTAGTGGGAAGGTTATCAGGGCATGGTATAATCTGTCTCCTCTCTTGCCCCTCACTTGTTTCTTCTGGAATTCTTCTACTGGAATAGGGTTGTAGCTAAGGCCATTGGTGTTAATTTGGCCTTCGGTGCTAATTTGGCCTTCCTTGAATTCTACTCTTTTGTCATCTTCTCCTTTGGGACTGGTAATCATGCTCACTTCTTCAAACATCTATAAGCTAAACTCCTTTAGCCCTTTACTTCCTATATAGGATATGGATATTTCCTTGTAAATCTCATAATTTTGGTCTCCTAAAATTGTGATCACCTGGCCATTTAAGATAAACTTCACTTTTTGATGCAAGCTTGAATGTATGGTCCCTATTGCATGAATCCAAGGTCTTCCTAAGAGTAGGTTGAAAGATCTTGGAATGTCCATGACCTAGAATCGAATAGCAAAGTGCTGAGAGCCAATACTTACGAGTAAGTCTATCTCTCAAATAATCTCTCTTCTGGAATTGTCAAAGGCCCTAACTATTGTGGAAAAAGGCCTAATTGCAGTTGTATCGATGCCTAGAAATCCAAGGTGGCGAGTGGACAGACGTTTAACGATGATCTATTGTCAATGAGTACTTTAGTAACGATTATATCATTACTCCTTATCATAATGAAGAGTGGTTTCGTGTGTTTATTCCCTTCTTTACCTAACTCTTTTGCTGAAAAGGAAATTTGGTCCATGGCAAGGATGGAATTGGTGACTAGTCCCATCTTCTTAGTTAGCATTTCACGAAGGACCTTAACCTCCTTTAAAGTGCAAAACAAAGCTTCTTTGTGTCGTTTTGATGTGATCAATAAGCTCATCAACAATATTTGTGATGGAGTCTTATTGAGTTGTTTCATGATCTTGTACTTACTTGACTTGATCATCTTGGTAAAGGCTGATAGCCCTTCAATGTGTTCGGCAGTCGTTTTATCATTTGCCACCTTTGGTACATTCCTCCTTTCTTGCTCTTCTCTTAGGTGGTAAATCCTTCCCAATTAAGTGATTCCCCTTACTAGAGAACCTGACTTCTCTTTATTTATCACCTGATAATTAAATGAGGCGACCTTATAATTTTCTGGTATTATCGGTACGTGAAAAGTGTATCTCTTTGCTTTTAAGGCCTGCTTACTCATGTAGAACTCAAAAACCTTAGGCTTCTTATTTGAACTAATCATATTGATGGTAAAATCATAAAAAATCATACCAATAATCGGCCCGTAGTTAGGTAGGGGATTATTATTAATATTCAGAGTTGGGGCTTCTACGAAGTCCAATTGCATTGTCTCTTCATCTATTAGGTCTTGAATTCTATTCCTTAATCTCTAGCATGAATTAGTTAAGTGCCCCACTTACCTACAATGAAATTCACACTTTACCATAGGGTCAAAGATTCTTGGCTTGTATTGGTCACTAGGAAGTTCGTATGGTATCAAATTATCTTTTTGCAACTTCTAGAAAACTTAACTTAAGAGTATTGGTATCTTGGTAAACTGTCTAAGGGCCTTGTTAGCCTGAGGCTGCTCTCTGAATTGTTGTTGAGTCAGAGGTGGATTTGTCTTGAAAGTAACTTGAGCATTTGGTTTGAGATTTGAATTTACCACATTGATCGTAGATTCTTTAGGCTTGTTGACCGCTAGTCTAGGAGCGAAAGATGAAACAGGTGGCCTTCTATTTGATGGCTCTTGAAGCTTATCGGAAGAGATGGCGCTTTCAATCCTGCATCCTACTGCCATTACTTCAATGAAGTTAGATGAGGCTTGCCCGATGAGATGGGAGAAATAGGGCCTTTTGAAATTGTTAATGAAAGTTGATGTGACCTCTTTCTCAATTATAGGATTAGATATCCTCATAGCTAAGGACCTCCATCTTTGAGTATACTCCTTAAATGATTAATTGTTCTTCTTGTACAGGGCGACCAAATCTATCATGGTCAAAGCTACTTCCATGTTGAACTTATATTGTTCGTAAAATGCCTTAATGAGCTTCTCTTATGTATTCATCTGGTTTAGGTTAAGTTGGGTGTACCAGGTTAGGGCCGGTCCCGTCAAACTATCTTGGAACGTCTACACCATGAGTAAATCATATCGAACATATTTACCCATCTTCCTTACATATAACCTGGTATGAAGCTTAGGGCAACCTATCCTGTTATACTTTTCAAACTTTAGTACCTTAAACTTCTCAAGGTAGGCTCTTATATCATATGTAAAGAACTCAGTGATCCCCGCTTGTTTAAATTTATCATACTCCACAAGTGCCTTCATCTTCTCAGTTATTTGCTGGGTCAGTTTCCTTTCCAACTCTTTCAAACTGTCTATGCTAGGCCTTGAGTTAGTGGGTACTGTATTAGTTGGGGCTACATATGTGTCAGGTTTGAATGTCGGGTTGACTTTCAGAAAACTCCTTCTAACTCAAATGGGTCCTTTAGATAATTGTTCTCTACTTCAAGAGCCTTGGTATTCTTCTCGTAATGGGCCTTAGAACTCTCTTCATTAGCTGGCATTGCAGCTCGAAGCAAAGTGATGCTGTCTATTAAGAAGTTTATTTGTTTTGCCATCTTTTCCATAGCCCTTTCTATAGAACGAAACCTTAGCTTGATGGGATCATTGATCTCAGCGTCCTTATCATCTCCTTAAGTGGTGGCCATTCTGGTCTAGGAACACGTTCTAATCGGACTTCTTTGAAAGACTTGACATTTAAGAGCTATCTTGAAAACTGATTTTAATGAAAACTTAGTAAAGAGTTAGCACATATCACATTTTTCTAAAAAGATCATTGAATATACAAATGTAGGATGTATGGCACACGAATGCAATGAAAATTAAGAACTAACAAAAGACCTTTGATGTAGCAAAACCTAACTAATTTTTATTAATCTTTACAATTGTGAAGCTTTACATTACTTATTTCATTCGAAACAGAATCCTAAAAAAGCTAAACTAAAAAAGCTAAATTTTAATCTTCTTATGGCTATTGAGCTCATCTTGAGTCTTTTTCCTCTTTCAAATTTTGGGAGCCTCCTCTTCCTTACCTTTAATCCTTTTCAACTGTGCTTCTAGTGCCTTAATCTTCTAATGATATTCTTTACAGTGGGTTTTCAGCTCCTACTCTCTTTTACTTGCTTTCTCATGTTTAGCTTAGACTTGGACTTCTTCCTTCTCCTTTGTCTCTTCCATGTGTACCAAAGAGCTTGAATGCTTAGAGGCTTAGCCACTTTGTCAACCACTAACATGTTGGGGTTATGAAAGTTTAGTAAGATAACTTCTAATGATGGCTTGGGAATCATGTCTTCAATGAGTCTATTGGCTGCAACGTATTCGGTATAGAGCTTGAAGCCAATCAGGGGTATTGCCTTGAAATCTTCACATTCTCTTATCATTTCCTTACTTGCAAACCACTTGGGCATCCACAATAGTTCTTCAGCTTTCATACTTTGAAAATATTGGACCTAATAACAAGTAGCTACATCTTTAAGCAGCTCAATTCTTTCTTCAAAAAACTTGATGAGATCGTATCGCTAGGTGAAATCGGCTCAGTTGAAATCGAGTTGGTAACTTCTCATGTAGCTGATGAACTAGATTATAAGTAGAACCATATTAGTCTTTAGATCCCCTTGTTTCTTCTTTTTGAGATGATTCAATGACCAGATTTGTTTAGCTAAGAGGGTTGGGACATATGATTTCCCTTCAAGAAACTAGTTTACAATTTCTGCAACTCTAAAGTGGACTCGATGTCTATCATCAGGGAATAGAATGGTGTTGAAGACTACCAAGATATAGGCATTGACTCGATACTGGTGCCGGGATTCCAAGTTCACACAAAAAACATGCCATTTATCTCTATGTTTTAATTCAGTAGAAAACTAGTCCATGAGGTCCTCCATCCAAATGGTCTTCCCTTGAATTAAAATCTAGTTTATCTCCATTTTTTTGAGTCTCAACAACTTATTGAAGGTTTTTAGTGTTGTAACTTTTGGATCTGGGACATAGATATCGTTTAGGATAACAGGGGCATACAACAATTGGGAGTATTCTTCTAAGGTTGGGCTCAACTGATGTGGGCTCGAACAAAAAGCGATGTATTCGGGATCTTAAAGATGAACTAAGGCCCGCACTAAAGTAATGTTCACAGGGATCTTTTGTAAGGAGAGAATGAGCCTAATCTTATTCTTAATAAACTCTTGAGCCCAATCTTGTTCATAATAAACTCTTGCCTATGTAGGCTGAAAAGTTGAAACCATATTTAGAGTAATCTTTGAGGCCAGTGAGGTGCCTATCTGGGCAATTCAATTCTTTCATTAAAGGCCCCTTGACTCGATTTAGTCATACCTAGAAAAATTAAAATTACAATCACAACCTATTCTAAACTTTACACAAAATTATTACAACATATTTGTGGGGGAAATATTACAACGGGACTATACAAGGAAAATGTAAGAAAATATAGCTTCACAACTGCCTTAATTCATCTAGGTTTACCCCATTAAGGGTTCTTGTAATTTTTGAAAAAAAAAAGTTTTCATGTTTGTAACAAGCTGGTTCTAAAGGTTCTCAAGTTTTGTGATTACTGCGTTTTTCAAAGTAATGGTTCTTTAGTCATATCTAAACTTGAATGTGGTAGCTTAATCGGTCCTGGAAGGTGGTTGCCCTATAACATCCGAAACTTACACAATGACTCGTCGCCTAAGGTCCTAAGATAACTTGGTTATGATCGTATTTACCATGCATTTATGATGCAAAAAATAAAATGAAATAAAGAAACCTCAAAATGACCCCCCCTAAATTAATTGCAACAAAAAATGTTAGTACAAAAAGAAATAAAATAAATAAAGTAATCGACTTAAGGTTTTTTTTTTTTTTGAAAAATAATCCTAATTTCAATGAATTTGAGTGGCTAACCTTCTTGATGTCATCCTTAGTAGAGTCGCCAAACTGTCGAGCCTAAATTTTTGGTTTTCTTAATTTCGTTTTATTTCCCACTTTCTAATTAGTACTAAATTCTAAACTATTCAGTATGAATCCTCAATTAGAGAAATTAAGAAATTCTAGTTTTTAAAAGAAAAACTTTTAGAGTCGCCACCCGATTGGAGTTGGAAAAAAAAAAAAAAACAGATATCATAATTAATTGAGTGGATTAATTGCGATTTAGCCACTGGTTTTTTATTTCAATTTGATAAAAAAAATCAGAGGGTTTTAAATTTGGGGTCTAACCTATTAAACCCTAAAAGATACCATTATCTATTTTTAGAAATTAGGTTTATTTGTCAAAATTATTCTTTCTTAATGTTTTTGAGAAAAATAAAGATAAAATAAAATAAATAAAAAACTTAAGTTCTTACAGATTTTAACGTCGTTTCAAAGGTGTCTATATAATTGCTAATCGGGATTAGAAATTGTAGCTCCTTTCGAAAACTTTAGTGTATGAGCTTATTTTAATTTTTGAAAACCAACCGAGTTTACATTGTTACTAATTTAGTTTATTTAAATAAAATCTAAAGAGTCCTAATTCTTGAACGTTTTTTTTTTTTATAAAAACTCTCTAAAAGTCAATTCTAACAAAATAATTTTCTAAGTAAGGAATTCTAAAAAGAAACCTAACACTAAAAGAATTTCCTAAGTTAATATATATATATATATATCTATTTATATATTATGTTAATAGCATGAATAAATAACTAATAAATAAGTTAATGATAATAATATAATATATATATAAAAATTGTAAAACAATTGAACTTGAATTGTTTGTTTGGTGAATTGCTGTTCGTGTGGTCAGTGAAGGTGATTGGTATATGATAGTGGCATGTTATCCAGTGGTGTCGATGTGGACCGTGCTGGAGTTACGGTTGTGGAGTTGTGTGACTACTATTGTGCTGTTGAAGGGTTCTAGCACGCTGTTGCAAATTGTAATAATGCTGGTGTATACAGTAGTAGGCGTTGGTGCAATGACTGCATGTTGGGCCGTGTTCAGTGTAGATGTGGAGTGTGCTACTGTAGCTCGTGCATGATCGTGAGTGGCTATCGCGATTGTGGAGCGGTCAAGAAAGCGTGTTTGGGCATGTCAGTTTGCGTGATAGTGAAACGCGCTGGTGTCGTGGTTGAGTGCGGTCACGAATGGAGCAACTACAATTGGTTAGGATTTGCTGCTGTGTTGCGCTTGCTACAAGGGGCTTGCGTGTGAGTTGGAGTTGTGGTTGTACAATTGTGTTTGGTTACGGTAAGGGTTGATCGGTGGAGTGAGGATGAAGAAAGTGTAGCGAGCGGTGAACTACGAGAGAGAGTGGATAGGTCTTCGCTTGGCTTGGTCACGGATGGCTATGAATCAATGGGGTTGAAGGTAGCTGGGTTTCATCGATATCGTGAGCGTATGCTCTCCTTGGATCATGCGTTGTAAGTGTGTGACAACAGCATTAGGTTGAGTCGGGTTATTATAGTGGCGTTTGTTTGGACTATTGAGCGTTTTGTGGATGGATGGGGGAGATCAGATCGAGATGGGGTTCTGCTGTTTAGGTTGGAAATTGGTCGTATGTGGGATCGAAGAATTATGGTGCGTAGACACGAACGTGGGATCGCTTGTAAAGTTGTTGTTGATTGAGGGCTAATTTACTGTTCGTGAATGAATCCTTATTCCTATTTATAGAATTCATGATTGAATCTTGCAAATCATTCTAAATTGCTCAAATACTTATCTGTTAGGGGATTGATTTATGTTTTAATATTTAATACAATTAAATTATATTTAAACTACGTGACTCTCTAAAATAAAACTATTAGAATCAAACTAAATCCATTGACTCTAAAACGTTCCTCTTTCTAAAATTTTTATAATTTTTCATTTTTTTTATTTTTATCATTTTCAATTATTTATTTATTTTACTTTTAAATTAGGACCTTTTTAAAAAACAAAAATGAGGAGGATAAAAATTTGGTGTCTACACTTAAATCGAATTTCCCCTAAATTTTTAAAATATTTTTTCTAAATTTTATTTTAAATAGAAACCTAATTGCTAGAGAGAGTTTGATTATTTCATAAATGTAAAAATAACCCATAACACACCCCTAACTTCTTTTTATGTTGTCTAAGTCGGTGAGGAAAGGAAAAAGTGGCATACATGTGTCAATTATTCTTATATTTAATCTAATTACTAAGCATTTTTGGCTTTGTTTTTAATTGACAGCATAACTTGATGCTCCTTTTCTGATTTGAGGATGTGGCACACGTTGTTATAGGTTTTACAAGTGTGTTACATATTTTTTATAATTTTTTATTGATTAATTACAATTTTTAGCTAATCAATTAATATATTTTGTAACATATATACATATTAGGTATATAACACGTATACTACATGACTATATAATTACATTATATGCTATTTCATTCATAAATATTATTTTTATGAATCAAATAATTTATCTCTAAGGGTTTGTTACATTTCAAGACTTAAACGTTGAGTTCTTAATAATAATCAAACGATCCCAATAAAAATATGTTTTATTGAAATTAAATATTATATATATTTTATTTTGAGAAATTAACCTTACTAAGACTTTTTATTTAACTTTTATGACCTTATATTAAAATTTAACTTAATTCGGACAAAATTTCCTGAATCCGATAAGGATGCCCACATGGTCAGTTAATTGTATCAATATCAAGTAGTTAGGATCTTATCACATGGCTAAACTCATTTTTTAAGTTTTCCTTAATAAGTTTATTTTGTTATTTCTCTTAACTATACCCTCCAAGTTTTATGTATAATAAAAGTAGCCTATTATCTCGGGTCCATGTTAATAAGTCTTAACTAGGATTTTATAGTGGGTTAGCTCGTTTAACTTGTTTAAAAAATAGTTTAGGATCAATTTTGTTTTTTTTTTACTTATTCTAAAATTGGGTTGAATGAACCTGACCAATATAAACCACAAGTTGTAGTGGGCTGATTTAGATTGGCTACTTAACTAACTTGTACTTTTGGGTCGTGGGCCAACTTATTTAATCCATTTTAAAATTAGGTTAGGGTGAGTTTTTTTAACCCATTTAAAGGTTGGGCTAAATGAATGTAGCCTGTTTTAACCTACGGACTAAAGTGTGTTGGGCTAAGTTAGCCTATTTAACTTATTTGCATATCTCTACTTTTAAAAATCGTTGTCTCCTGCAAAGTGCTAGCTTATGTAGCCTTTTTCTTGTCTTTAGACTTACAATACCTTCTTATCACATTTGGTATTTTTATTTTGATAAATTTTACTATTAACTACCAAAAATTTCAAATTGCTAATTTTAATCGCCAATTGTGCTTTTCGAGTTCAGTAACATTACCTACATTAATTTCATCTAGACCTATCTATCTTGTAGGCTTTTCTTAACCAATTATGGATTGTTACATGTACCAATCCGATAAGGATGCCCACATGGTAAGTTAAAATGGCAGTAAGAACTAATTCTCAATGTAACATATTATAATGTTGAAGTTACCATTTTTGCTACCAAGATGGCTACATAGACATCTTAAGAGGAATATCATCATTAAAATAAATTGTGTGTGACATATGGCATACTATAAGTTGGTCAAAAAGCCGAGTAGATAGATAAAATTAATATAGGTAATGTTGCTGACCTTGAAAACTGTAATTAGGTGCTAAATTTGGCAATCTCAAAGTTAAGAAATATAAGTGCAAAATCAGTCAATCTTCTAGTATCATGTGTGGCATTATTATCCCAATTTGTTTTGATCCTATATAACATGCCTTCATATCCAAGGTTTAGCATCTAAGTCCTACATTGAAGATGCATGTGGTGTATTTGTATTTATAGAAGTATTAATCATGCATTGCTAAGATGCTTATCTATTTATTCGTTTTTTTCAAAAAAAGAATCTTTGAATGATGAATATGCAATTTTTTTAACAACATGCTTTTTATCAAGAGCAAAATATTCACATGGGGGGTTCAAAAGCGTGTGTTTTGAATCCCTCATCTTCACTTACTACATATGAATTGTATCTTTATATATATATATATATATATAATATGTAATTTTTTAATTTTAGCTTCTTATTTTTATTGTAGATAAAAAAAAAAGGTAATACAGGGGCTTTAAAGCACATTTTGAGGAATTAGAAGTTTAAACACTCAATAACAATGACAAAAAAATTAAGTGCATGTAAAGCATGTGTAAAAGAATATATATGCAATTCACATTAGGGTTAAGAAGGGTTTACCTTGTCTTTCCTTAATAGGTAAGGAAGAAGAAAGTGAAGAAGTGGATTATTAAGAAGATAGTTCATAGAATCTATCATAGAAATTTAAGATACATGTTTCAAATGTCTATATGGCTATTGATACTTGGATGCTACCTATTTTTATATCTTAAATGGTTCAGTTGTGTTTGGTATAAATATGCTTAAGCTATGATGGGTTACTATTTGAATATGAAACAATCACTTGTTATGTAAAACAATTTGATAATTACTTCCTATTTATGGTGAATTTTACTTTCCCTTGCTATTATATTATAGAAATAAAAATATTTGAAGTATCTCAACAAATTTAGAATGTTATATTACTAAATTTATATTTCTAGTGATTGCAAAAGATTTCTACATGATAAATAGTTCAATTATTTAAATCATAAGGGTTTTAGTTGTTTTCAAACAACATAATTTTCAATCATAAATGGCTCAACTGTTATAAATAGACCTCATTTATGGCAAGTTTCTATTTGAATTTGATATTTTTATTATGTTACTTTAATCTATCCTATAATCTTTCTTAGAGAGTTCATCTTTTCTCTAACCAAATATTACTATTTTGTCGATCATGAAGAGTATACTTAAAGAAGTTTCAAAATAGCTAAACTAAGATTTTCTTATGTAGATTAGAACTAATTATCAAATTAGGAAGAAGGATCCTTAAAATGTACAACCTCCAACCTCATACAATTTTTTGTTTTATGCATAAGAGGATTCTAGATCTAGAAATAACAAAAAAAAAAAAAAAGTTCAGAATTGGAAGTGAAATGGGAAATAAGCTTGGCTTATGAGTTAAACAACTTATACAAGATAGAATTGAGAAATTTATGTTGGAAAACAACATAAGAGGTGTAGGTTAAGCTCGATATAAATGAATTGGTCATTTTATTAATAGGTCAAACAACCACTAGAGGTATAACTAGAGGCAGTCAGGGGAAATGGACTTTCGGTCTTGCGAAAAAAGGGGAAAGTTAATATCTTATTTGTTGAAATCATGGTAATTTATTGGGGTTTATATTTTTGTTTGCAAAGAAACCTTTGCATGTTGAGATCAATATTGATTCAAAAGCTGTTGTACTTTATTGAATAATCTTTCTAATTGGAAGATAGAATATATAATGTCTTAATGAAGTTCAAGCCTTTTCTAAGGAGCTTAATGCAATCGTGGATTGTTTAGCAAGAAAATGTAGGTCGTAACTTGGAAAAATGCTTTTTAAATGCCCTTCCTGTTATGTTTTAAATCTTTCAAAGAAAGATATTTTGAGTTGTGGACTTGTAAGGAAGACTAGATCTCGTTGCGTTTGTAAAGGAGCAAGAGACCGGTACTTTGTTGTTTGAATGGTTGAGTTTCCATTCTTATTTTGATGCTTATGGACATATTTTTATTTAGTAATGCGACCTTTTATTATTGAAAAAGAAAATTTCAAATAAAATTAAAAATGTTTAATATTTGTAAAACTTCAATTTTCAGAAATAGATTGTACGATAGAATGATTAATCACAATCAGATTATTATTTACTTTATAATATAGAAGGAAATAATATTAGGAAGAAGAAAGAACAACAATTAAAGTCAGGATTTTCATTTATATACTTTCGAGTTAAGATACTAAGTAATAAATTTTAACCATATATAACATATAAGAAATAGAAGTACAGTTTTAGAAATAAGTCCATTGACTAATTGTAGTTTGTTGGGATAATATTGCATATGGTACTTGAAGTTTAGTGATTTTTCAATTAATTATCCAAACTTTCAGATTATCAATTTTAGTACCCAATTGAATTTTTCAAGACTAATAACGCTACTTGTGTTAATTTTATCTAGAGCTGTATGTTAGAATTGTTTTTTTTGACCAATTATGGATTGCTACATTTCCTATATTTAACTTATGATGTCCATATAGCATTTAAGTTGCAAAATAGCAGCAACAACCCATTTTTGACGTGGCATATTACAATTGTGAAGTTACTACGATTCATTTTTACTACCTAGAAGCTATGTGGACATCTTATGTGGATTAACACCATTAAAATAATTGCATGTGACAAATGGTCACCCATAAATTGGTCAAAAAAAACCAACTAGATAGATCGAGTTAATATATGTAACGCTGTTGACCTCAACAAGTATAATTGCATACTAAAATTGGCAATCTCAAAGTTTAGGTAATTGATCAAAAAGTTTGTCAAATTTTAGGTACTAAGCGCAACATTTTCCCTAATTGATTTAGATCTTATATAATGTCTCAAATTTGGCCTACACATTTAGGTTTAAGATTTAAGTTCTATATAGGAAATGCATGTAATGTTTCTGTATTTATAGAAGAATTATTCATGTTTTGCTAGGGAGCTTATCCATTTATTCCTTCTCTCTCTCTCTCTTAAATCTTTTAAGGATGGATATGCAAATTTTTTTAAATAGCGCGTTTTTCATGCTTAGTAAAAGGAAAAAAATAAATAAAGAACGTCATGCTTTTTACTAAGAGTAAACACATAGAGGTTTGAAAGTGCACTTTTTACATCTTTCATCTTCACTTATTGCATGTGAATTCTATCTTCTTTTTAGTAACATAAGATTTTCTAATTTTAGTATTTCTTTTTTTATTTTTATCATAGATAAATAAGGTAACATTGGTGCTTTTAAACAAGTTTTGAAAATTTAGGAGTTTAAATACTCATTATCAATTATAAAAATTTAAGAGAAATTGTAAACAACTTCCTTAAACATTGATTTAGGTGTAAATTGACTTCCTGAAGTTTTAAAATATGGTTTTTAATCCTTAAACTTTTATAAATTAATAAACAATTTCCATAAGTTGAGAATAACTCCTTAAATTTTGATTTTGGTGTGTAAATACTTCTTAAAACTTTAGGGAGTCAATTCAAACCTAAATTAAAGTTTAGAGAGGGTTATTTGTATTTTCCCAAAAAAAAAAAAAAATTGAATGCATGTAAAGTAAAGGTAAGAGGATATATATGCGATTTACCTAGAATACAATTTGGGGTCTTGATGTGATTTAAAATTTTTTTATTAAAATTACCTCTATACTTACTTGACCTAAAACTTTAGAGGAAACTTAGTAGTTTTTTAAAGAGCACGATTATTGTACTTAAATCAATGTTTATTTTAAGAGGAGAAATATGCTTTTTCAAGAGTTATAAGATGAGTGCTTTTATGAGTAATTTTGATAAAACAAGATTCCTCCAAGGCTTAACTTAACTGATACCTACTTATGGTTTTATGGGTAATTATGAGTGCTTTTACAAGGTTATTACTAGTTATTTCACATATTAAAATTTTGGATAAATTATTTTTCACTCTTTTCACTTTAGATACTAGTATTTTTATTTTAACAGTTAGAATACCTATGTTTTCCAAAAAAAAAAAAAAAAGGGCCAAATAGAGTAAAAACCTATTGATTTGAAATTAAACTTAAAAAAAAAAAAGACTATAGAAAAAGTCTTTTCCATAATCCATTCTCTTCCCTACCTTTAAATCCCATCCTATTACTTTCCCCTTTCTCTCTTTTCTAATTTCTCCTCCATAGAATAGCTAATGATATAAAGATTATCTTTGAATCATGGTGGTTCCATTCCTTTACCAAAGTTGCAATCTTTTTTAGTGGTAAATTTCTTATATTTCTTTTACTTATTGTTATTAAAATGGCAATTTGATCCATTAGGGTTTTAGATTACAATTTAGTGAGGAAGGGAAACTGTGATATCCCATGTGTTTGTAGTCCCATATAGATTGTAAGTAGAGAGTTGTATTGGTCTATAAGACTAATGTAGCGAATAACATATCACTACTAATTAGAAACTTTTAAGACTACTGTTTATTGGCATGGCTATTGGCTTTGGTATTAGCTCCTCAATATTTCTGTAACGCCTCAAAACCTAGGGCACCATAATTCTACCACATGTTGACCTTAGAGTCAAACATGCAAAGGCATAGAGGATTCATCTACTTGGTATAAACCACAATTTTCAATAAATCTGCCAACTCACAATGAACAACCTCAAATATGCTGTTGGAGTGGGATGCCAACCATTGAACTCTACTACCAATTGCAACAACATAATTGAAACTGTCATAACTCCATAACTTAAATCACAAAAGGACTTTAGATCATAAATTGGAGCCTCTCAACTCTAACAATAGTCAAACCACTAAATCTAGCAACAGGAGTTACAAGTAACTCCATAACCACATAATTCTCCTAAATAAACAATTATAATGAAAATAAATACAAATCCTTTAGTCTACCCTTACAACTAATCTATGATGTCCTAGCTCTATCTTCATAATAGTAATAATCTCCCTTCTCATCATAGTAAAGATAGTCATTTCTAAAATCCTCATCATAAACCCCATCGTCTACTTCGTAACCTATCTTTGCAATTGAAAAATAATAATTCCTATAAGGTAAGCTAAAGCCTAATACAAGATACCATACATATGTGCATAAAACACAAGAATCAATTAAGCATACACACATATAAGTACCATTATTAAATGCAACAAGCAATAGTTTTAATGTTTCATTTAGGCCTATAAACATTATAGTCCCAACGTCTTGAGACTTGGGGTTACTTATGACTCCTAATACGCAATATATAGATAGTACATAAGTATTGGTTTTGGGTCCTCTCTAATCACCCGAGTGATAAAAACCATCCTAAATCTACCCGGTTCATTTCAACACAGGACTCCATAGGGGACAGCATCATGTAAAGATCGCCAGGTGCCTCACCAACACCACTAACCCGACTTGTAAGTGGTCAAAGCCATGCACAAGCAACAAACAGTTAAGTCTGAGTTTCATTTAAATTCGGTTAATGTGCACTAATCTAGCACATACAATCAACAAACATGCATCCCATACCTGGACCTCTTATCTCAAAAAAAGATTCGACACTACACGTCCTTTAACACTTATTCAAAATATAAATGCTAGCTTATAATTTAATAAATTTCGCAACTCAATACCTCTTTCTTCTAAACTTCACCTTCGGCTCCATGCTTTGATTTTCTAAACCGTACTTTATTTATCGTTTCAATACCCTCCTAATACAAATACACCCATGGCATTGACACTCACATAACTCCCAGCATGCTGTCCCACATACACATTCAGTGCACATCACCACTCCAAATTTATGCATGCACACACACATTACTTGATGCCACAAAATTTCATACACATACTTACATAGAAATTCTACGACATACACACACCCTTACATGTGTCGTACAGAAAAATCTGTACGTACACATACACTCTTCGCAATGCATATAACTTTGAATATAGAAAAGAAAAGAACTTGACTTACACTTTGTTTCTTGGTGCCCTAACGCTCCAACCAATGATTCCCGTGCTACTCCTCTATAGAGACATGATTTTCTTGAATTTCTTATGCCTAGATGAAAGAAAAACGAATTCTCTCAAAGAACAATGGTGACTTACCCGGTTTCGGTTAATTCTTTGCGAAAATTCACTTTTTGGCTTGTTCTTGAGTGTTCTCCTTTAAGCTTTTAGGTATGGCAAATGAAAGAAACCATAAGGAATAGTAGGGAAGAAAATAACGTATGGGAAAAATATGGGTTTGGATTTTTTCCTTTAGACAAGATTACCTTTGATACTTAAAGCCTATTTACATATCATAATAATGTTTGGATCTTTTACCATGACAGTATTGCTCCTAGCACTTGATATTTAATTACATACCATACCAATGTCTGGATATAAAAATCACTTATTTCCTTTAATTTCCTTAAATAAATTCATTTATTATTTTATTTTTAACTTGGGTTTTACAATTTCAATATGGCAAAGTTATAAACTTTAATTGATTCATGTAGCATTTGATTGAATTCTCATCAGATTTTTTATCTTATTACCAAATAAATGATATTTAAATACCCTTTTCCTTCATTAATATTTATTTATATGTTGAAATTTTTTTTTTTTTTTGCATATAAATGAATATAATAGAGTTAATGTTTGCCTTTAAAAAAAATTAACAAAAAGTGTACTCTTAAGTATTCAAAATAAAAACAGAGATAGCTAAAGTAACGAAGAGTCAAGGCATAAGTGTTGGTAATTTATCCTAAAACTTTTAAGTATTAAAAAAATGCAACACATAAACTATTTTTGATATTTTATGACCTGAAAACTTCATGAAAACTCTTTCAAGATTGATCTACCATAATAACATGAGAAAATTGAACACTATATGAGGGTCCGAGCATAAAAATTGCAAAGCTCCTTTAATTGACCCTCAAAATAGGTTAGTCTTTTGTTATAGGCCATCTTAAATTGAAAATGATTCATCTGTATTAACGCACTAAACATATGGATGAGTAGTGTATATCAATAATATTTAAATATATGGTAACCATAGCTAGTAGTTTTTATAAAACCATTTTAAAACTACCATACACTAAAATGTTAATAATATTTGTATACTATTGATCAATTCATACTATTTGTTATTAGAATCGAAGCCTTTTCTTACTGGACATCATTAACATATGCCCACGAAGACGAAGAAATTGGAGTTTTAGTTTAATCATCATAATCCATCATAGCAATTGTAGTACATTACAAATAGAAAAGTGTAATATAGTTATGTTGCCAAATGGTGTTAAGACATATTAGCTGATTGATCGGTGCATATGAGTTGATGACTAAATAGTTGTACTTGTTGACAATCACTTTTCGGCTCAAGGCTCTAGAGGCCCAAGCCTACCTAAGAGCATAGCTAGTGGGATATTAGACTCCCCCCAACATGAATGGATGTTAGCTTAGCATACGCCTTAGTTCTACCTGCTCGACTTGGGTCAAACCTTGAGTACTCTCGAAAACTTTTTCTACGTCCCCAAGCTTCACCTTCTAGCAATTGAGAAAGAGCTCACTTTACGCTCAAGGTAGCCTTCTAGGAGCTTGCCGCCTTGTACGGTTGGGCTCGCCCTCCTCTCCTTGCCTCTTTCTCTCTCTTCATTAAATACTGAATGATGGCTTGAGACATAACCTACAGACTAGCCATTAGGTTTGGGTAGCCATCCTTTACCGATGGGATAGTCCCATCCTCTAATCTCCTACCAACCGGCAAAAGAGTGGAAGTCTTTTCTCGTACTAATAGTGTCACCACCTTGGATTTCATTCTAGCTAGTCCTCTCCTATCATATGTCCAAATAGGTAAGCCCCTTAACCTATAAATAAGAAGAGCAACCAATAGGTAAAGGATCTTAAAACCTTTTGGGAACTCTCTTGATCCATTTACTCTCATATTCTCTAGAGTTTAGATACTCTCCTTATTAACTTGAGTGTTGGAGAGCTCTCATTGGTTACCCCACATTTAGTGTAGGTATACTACCGCATATGGCCAATGGACCACCAAGAGTTCACCCAAGAGGTACACCAGTGATATCTATTATCACCATTTTACCAAGTATTGTATTTTAATAGAAAATGCTTGAAAGTGCATGTAAAATGTTTAGACCACACAGTTGAGTATTTCTTAAAGCTATAGTAATTTCAAGTGTAATGGTATATAGATTTATTAAGAAGTGAAATTGTGGATTACTTAAAATAGAGATGGTTCAAGAGCCATGCCATATAAATCTATGAACTAAATAATTGAAGCATATATACAAATGTCAATGCATAAATACTCTTAGGAATATAATAAACTAAAAATAAAAAAATAATCAATAGACACCAGGTTTAATGTGGAAAACCTCAATTAGAGAAAAACCATGGGATTGCGCAATAGAAAATCATCCACTATCAACAATAATTGATTTACAAAGTATTTCTTCATTAGTTACACTAATAGATAAACAGTCTTTACCATAAATGGTGGATTTTAACAAAATCACAATATAAACCAAATTCTCTAAATCACAAAAATGCAAATTCAACCTAAACAATTAAGAAGGATTGACAAGAAACTAAAGCAATAATCTTCCTGAGCTCCATGTCATGAATCTAATGCTTAAAATTTCATCACAATAGAGATTTAATAAGCATTTCGATTATGGATGTAAAGTGACTCCATCGAATAAGGTTTTTTTTTTTTTTTTACTCCGAGATTGAAAGCTTATAAACAGTAAACCAATATGCCTTTTTCGTTTTTCCAAAATCGCTACTTAATCCTTAATTATATATATATATATATGTATATGTATGTATATCAAGTTTTTCCTTTATTTTTAGTTGCTATGGGCCCATATATGAGTTGGACCCATAAACCTAATAGATACTATGTAATTTTTACATCTTAGTTGATTCCATTGCTTGCGGTACAAATTGAGTTATGTATCAAGCCAAACCAACCCGTAACTATTGGTTCATAAGCTAGTGATAAGTTGGAACAGGTTCGACCCTTAAGGCTATAGGCCTAGGCCGATTTGGTGAATCTTGAACCGTTTAATCTTTTCTTTTTATTCTTCATTTTTGTAAATTATTGTAAATAATTTCTTACCTATTCGTGTCTTTCTATTTTTTATCCAAATAATTTTGAAACTTTATGTGTACATTTAATGATGCATGAATGGTTTATTTTTATTTTTTCTTCATATTTTTTTACTCCAAAATAATTAATTTGGACCGCATGAGCATGATATTATATTACAATATTGAGTAAGATTAGCCAAAGTGTTAGAAATTGCAAAGGAGAAAGATTTCTTATTTGAATCTTGAAATACCTTGTGAATATGGAAAGAAATAAACCACAATGTAATTGTTAATTGTAATTTATGATGATATGTGATAAAATATTATTTCTCATATTAGAGTACAGTTGTTGAAAAAAAATTTAAATTACAATGCTATCCATAATAGTACAGAAAAGCCATTTCACATTCACTCTTGGAGAAATTAAGGGATTTTTTTTTATTTTAAGGTCACCCGAAGGTACCAACGTATTTACCAGTCAAAATTAGACTCCCATAGTTCAATATATTTTTTTCGAAAACCTTTAGTGTCATAGTTAATTTTAAATTAGGTAAAAAAGGCTAAGTGTACATGATTTTGGAAAAGTAAGAACGAGAGAGAATAAGTGGGAATTGCATAACGTGCTATAAGATGATGAAAGGACAAAAGTTGATGGTATTTGTGTTGATTTTTTTTTTAATTAAAAGTTCGAGCTAGTCAAACCATCGGTTCAACTGACAGTTCAACGATTTCCCATAGTCGAATTGCTTAAGCCCTTAGGGCCTAACAATTTGTAGGCCAATTCAGGCCTATCCTCATCCGAGTTACACTAGTTTGAAGGCTTTTTGAGCCGTTTCATATTTCGAAGCCAACCCTTTACACAGGTCTAGTTAAAAATATACTTTAGTAATGGTCATATGCTATTTGAATTTGATACAGTTGCCATGTTAATTAGTTAATTCAATAATCATTTCCTACTCCGGTTTCTTTCACCATTGTATCATTCGAATGACCACAATTGAAGTTTGAAGCAAATCCAAAATGTTTGTATTACTAATTGATTTATATTTACCTTCATTAGTGAATGTTTCTAATTGATACATAGATCCACTATTTACATCATAAGTGATCAATGTAATGACCTACCTTTCATGTGTCTATCATGACCCATAGAAATTAGTTTTTCCTTTCTAAACAAGGTATTTGGAAGTTGAATTGTTACATCATCCTTGAGATAAGGATAAGGCTAACTAAACTTTTCGATCAAATTTGCTTTCCACAAGCATAAACATTCATCATTACTTTGAGAATCATTAACATAAGCACATGTTCAAAAATCATGTAACATAAGCAAACAATCAATTCCTATAATCAAAACCCAATGTAATGCGACCTTTATCAAGAGCTCTCACTTAACACTCATACCCACCATATACCTCATAACACGGCAATAATTTTTGTTTCCCCTTTTGGCATGAACTTATTCAAAACATAATAGCATGATATGGTTCTCCTCAAATTGTCTCAAGCATGAAATACTCAAACTTGTTTATCAAACCAACCATACATATAAAATTAAATGGAAATACTTTGCCCATATATCGAGGCACATCACTAAAGCCCTATTCATTCTCAGCAGATATGCTAAACACCACATTAAAGCATGCCTCTTCTTACTATTTGTCCATTAGGAGCTCACATCAATGGGAAGGTTGGACACCTTAATGTTGTCTCTTCGCCACCTGGGGCTGTAGTATGTTACAAGGGTTGGGCTATTCACTTAATAGATTGGCATGTGAACTAGGTTCAAAATGATGAGAGAGTTTGATCCATATCCGATGTGGGCGTTAGAGCATTGAGAGGACCTTTTCTTAGTGCGAGAGGATCGGGGAGGACGTACCTCTAGTGTATCGGTTATCATACCTATGGTAAATGCTGGGTAGCTAAGTACGGAGTAGATAATTGCTGAAAGCATCTAAGCAGTAAGCCGACCCCAAGATGAGTGCTCTCTTATTTTGACTTTCCTAGAGCCTCCGGAAGCACAACCAAGACAGCGACAAGTTCTCTACTCTTATGGGGATGGAGCGATAGAAGTTTTGAGTATTCAAGCAAGAAAAGGTCATGGTAAGACGAGTCATTTATTATTATGATAGATGTCAAGTGTAAGTGTAGTGATGTATTCAGCTAAGGCATCAAAACAGACCAATGGACTTAACTATTGTTCGTACATGACCTACTTTAGGACCTATATCTTAGCATTAGTTTCTCAACTAACATGCTTAACAACACTCTATAATTGTATTGGTTTACAAACATTACAAGTACTTTCAACAAAAGTAAATACATAATCACAAACTTATTAATCTTAGAATTATTATGCAAAATTTAGAAGTTATGGTAGATTGTCTTTCAAAAGCAACTCTTAATACCGTCTAATTCTTATGCTCATGCCATATAAGATTCTTTGGACCTGCTTGACATATAAAGTTAGAAAATTGACCCTTTTTAACTCAAATTTGAACTTAGTGAGCATAACTAAAAAAAGATAACAGCTAAGCCACATTATTACATATCCAAACATTTATCATGAATCCCAAGCACAATTACTAATCTCTTTACTACATACACATGCAATGCTAATGCATATTACACTAAAGTGCATTAGCTAATACTCTTATATCCTAAAGAGTTGCAAATGACTCAAAGAAATTTACTTGGAGGTCATGAATGACTCAATAGACCTAAGCTAAAGAGTTATAAGAGACTCCACACTTGGAAAGTTGCAAAAACCTCATATAATATATATGCTGAATATTGAGTTCTCAAACCAAGCTTTGCCATTCAAGAACCATATTTGTAAAATTACAACCCTTAGGTCGTTTATGCCATCATCTGAACCTAATCATATGATTTCTGAGCATAATTATTCCCAATAATCGAATATAGATTTCATTAAAGCATTATATACTAGAGGCATAACCATAACCAAGTAGACATTTGCACAACTTGTTAAATACTAGTAGGAATCTTGCATAGGATTTTGCTTAAAATGAAATCCAATGAGAATAAACATCTAAGAAGCCAAATGCAACACATAAACTTACAATTTCATCAGCAACATGACCACTAACATCAATCATGCACTCATGCCTCTTCAACATCCCTTCATCATAGCATAAATCCATAGTTAAGTCTCGATTGACAGCTAACCATTCATCACAACTAGCAATATAGGGAACATACAAATCAATGACTTGAAATTGTAATTAGACAGAGGGTCGTTGATACTTACTTGGCCTAAGCTTATGCTTCATCCACTAGTCAAAATATCTTTTGTTTACCTATTGTAACCATATGCATAACTTGAATAGGGTTTATTCCAATTCAGTTATAAGTTATACTAATATACTGTATAGGGTTATCAAATCATACTACCGACTTCAAATAGCTATATCTTGTTCATTCCTAGCCATTCATAATTAAATTTTTATCATTATGTTTGTCATTTCAAGGATTGCATATAAATAGGGTGTGAACTTGATCATAATTTCATAAATTACCAAATTACCCTTTTTAGTGATATCAATTTACCCTTATGTTGGCTACTCTTATAAAGAGTTCATAGTAAGTTAGTAGTACCCCGAAATTTGATTGCTTACATAAAATACATTTCGAATTAGAATTGGTTAGCGCACCTAAATCTTGTTGGCATCAAATTATTCCCATGCCAGTATTCATATTGTTATAAAATCAGTTATACTTTATCAATGTAGCTAGTAGTCAACTAGATATCAATTATTTACATAATAAATAGTATATGTGTCCAAATAAATATGTGAAAAATACTATAAACTTACAAAAATACTTACTTTCAATTCTATTCATAAATACTTTATAAGTTTTCTAAGGTAAGATAATAGGTAAGATGTCATATCCTACTTACCATATACCCGCTTACCCCTAGTATAATAAAACTATTCACTTACCCCTAATATGTGAGAGAGAGAAGAAAGATTTTAATAAATTTAAATTTTTACGCATATTGGATACATTCTTATCTACACTTTAGTTGTTTAAAGTTTTCTAAATATTGAATAATAATCATTTAAATGAGAAAAAGATTAAATGGGAGTGAGTTGGCTTTTGAGAGATTTTTAAATATATGCATGATTTGTGAAAAGAACCACTTCATGTGACTATACTTAATGAATTAGCTGGGGCAATTATAGCGACATGTGAAAGTTTGATTAGGTCTTGAAATTGATAATAAAAAAGTTTAGCTATTTAAATAAAAAATTGCTTAAGATTTACATGCTTAATTAAAAAAAATTTTAAATTTAGATCTCAAAGGCAACATTATGACTTTAAATAATATGTTTTATATATATATATACATATATATATACAAAATAAATACATTAAGAGTCCTCTATGCTTGAGAGAAAATCAACTAAATGTTTCAAGTGAGTTATTTAAGTTGTTTGTATTTTTGTTGGGATCCAATTAAGCCCTATTTGCTTTTAATAAGATATTTAGATCTCTATTTTATATTCTTATTCTACGTAAGTCTATCCATTAGTATTTGCTATAACTTTGGACCATAAACAAAGAAGATGTCTTATTTAGTGATATGACACAAGGGTCAATTACTTAGGTCACTCACTTAAGATATAGAGAACTTAATTGTATTTTATTATAAATATAACAAACTTAATTGAATTTCGGTGCATATATAGAGAATTCAAAATGTATATCACATAAAACCTTCACTATGATAGAGTTAGTAGATAACTAAATATATTCTATATAGATTCGTAAGTTAATGATATGGCTATTGATTTTTTAATAGGATAAACTATGTCTGAATCCTCCTTTCCTAGATTGAGAAAATATATGTTATTTGTTAAAACATTTTCATCTAATAGTATGAATTTTGATTTTACAGTAGAATAGATTAATTTCAAAATTTCCCACATATTAATGAAATCTGAGCTTTTTAGGATGAGTGGGTTGTTCTTTGCAATTTAATGAAATCCAACCATTTGTCCCTCAAAATATTGTTAGTGTCAATTATAAAAGCAATAGTGACTGGTAATTTTTTAATCTAAAATGGAATTATCTATTCAAATTCTAGAATTTTTGTACATCTCGATTGTTCTAATTCAAATGGACAACAATGACTCCAATCTAAAAAGCAATCCCTTAAATTTAATTCCCGTGGCTTACTACAACTAATTGGGACAAAATATGAAAAAAAAAAAGAAAAAAAGAACCATTAATTTTACTTTAATTTCCTATCATCATTACTAGACTTGAGTTTGGGCTTGAACCAGTTTAGAATCGGGCCTAAACTACTAGGCCATGGTTCAATTTTTTGTTGAACCATGATTGGCACAATTGGGAATAGTTTTAGGCTAATTTCCATTTTTTTTTTTTTACTTTGCAATATATGTGTATGTATCACAGATAGATTCCCTTACTTGAACCTATACGGCACTTAGCGTTCCTAACCACACTAAGGAAGGCTAAGTCAGCCTGTAACAACTTACAATGTTTAGAGAAAGAAACTTTAATGAAAATAGTATTCACTCAAAATAACTTAATGATACAACTGAGGGGATCTCCCTTATATATATAAGAGGCCTCTCAAGATGAAGGGCCAAGATTAATTTGATCTAACGGTTATAAATGAATCCCACTTGCCTTTACATTAAATGCATCTACCTACCTTACCTACCACCTATTTTAGAACCTTCTAGATCTTCTAGAATAATCTGGATTATCTCCTCTTGGGCTTGGATGAACCCCATGATTTTAGGCCCTTCTAAATTGGCCCATGACATTCTCCCCCACTCATTTCGACGACGTCCTCGTCGTATTTTCTTTGTAGAACTTTTGAATTTTATCTGGAAACTGCCATAAAGCTTCAGCAGGTTCTTAACTGGCCTCACTTTCTAGCTTTTCTTTCTAAATAACCAGATACTCGTGCCTAGGGGAGTGGCCTCATCTTCTTACATATCTATCCGCAATAATTTCTCCAACTTCTTTTTTGTATGATTCCTGAACTCTAACTGGAGCCCTCTGTAATATTGTTCTATTAGGGTCATCCTTATCCTTATGATATGGCTTGAGCATACTAACATGAAATACTGGATGGAATTTTAATCTTGGGGGTAACTCCAGCTTATAAGATACTCGTCCTATCCGTTTCACTATGAAAAATGGTCCTTCATAGCTCTTCATTAGTCCTTTGTGCAATTGGCCTTTGATCCACTAGATCAGGTGTAACTTCATAAGTACTTGATCAGGTGTAACTTCATAAGTATTTGATCCCCTACTTGATACTCCATTAGCCGACACTTCTTATCTGCAACTTTCTTCATTCTCTCAATAGCCTTGTCTAAGTAAGTCTGAGTTAAGTCTTGGCTCTTTTGCTACTTTTTTGCAAATTTATATGTTGGGGGACTAGACCCTGTATATCCTGTGGTTACTGTATTAAGAGTTAGCGGCTATCTCCCTAGGACAATCTCAAATGGACTATGTCTTGTCGATTCATTCTTCTGTAGATTGAAAAAGAACTATCCCACATCTAATAACTTAGACCAGTCTTGCTGACTTGCACTTACAAAGTGCCTCAAGTAAAGCTCCACTAATGCATTCACCCTTTCTGTTTGTCCGTCTGTCTGCGGATGAAGACTAGTAGAAAAGTTTAGCTTAGAACCAAGAAGCTTGAATAACTCCATCTAGAATTTCCCTGTGAAACGACCATCCCGATCACTTACAATGTTTCTGGGCAAACCCCAATACTTTACTATATGCTTGAGAAACAACTGGGCTGCTTCATCAACAGGGCACTCCTTTGTTGCTGGAATGAAGGTTGCATATTTTGAAAACCTGTCTACTACTACCATAATAGTACCATATCCCTTTGACTTGGGCAAGCTTACAATAAAATCCATAGATGCTCTAAAATAGGCAGAGGCTCTAATAATCCAGGTGCTGGTCTTTGTTCCACCTTGTCTTGTTGACATATGAGACAAGTTCTAACATAACTCTCAACATCCTCCCTTAGATGTGGCTAAAAGTACCTTTCTTCAATTAAGGCTAGGGTTTGGTGTATTCTTAGGTGACCTATCCATTTAGAATCATAACATTCCTTCAATATGTCCCTTCTTAATGGGGATGAGTTAGGAATATACACCTGTCGCCCCTTTGTGTATATTAGTCTATCTTGCTCCCAAAATCTCCTTATTTTACCCTCTTTACATTGGATTAGTAGAGCCTTAGCCAACTGGTCGATCTCTATCCCTTCTCGAATCTTCTCTAGGAGATTGTTCTTAAGGCTGCTGATAGTAGCTAGTTTTACCCTTCGACTTAAGGCATCCGCAATGACATTCGTGTTTCCCGCCATGTATTCCATGTTAAAATCAAATTTTGCTAAGAAAATTTGCAACCGAGCTTGCTTAGGGGATAGCTTCTTTTGAGTCTGGAAGTAACTAATGGCTACATTATCGGTCTTGACCACAAATTTCATGCCAAGAAGGTAGTGTCTCCAAACTCGAAGGCAATGCATTACAGCTGTCATTTCCTTCTCATGTATTGAGTATTGCCTCTCCGTATTATTCAACTTTCGGCTCTCAAAGGCTATTGGATGGTTTTCTTACATAAGAACCCCACCAATGGCATAATCACTAGCATTTGTGCATACTTTAAATACTTTACCAAAGTTAGGAAGTGCAAGAACTGGCTCTTTAATGAGTGCTTCCTTCACGGGATCAAATGCCTTTTGTCGATCTTCCCTCCATTCCCATGGAGTATCTTTCTTGAGTAAATCCATTAAGGGGGCAGCCATTCAAGAGTATCCATATATGAACCTTCTATAATAATTTACTAAGCTAGGAAATGACCTCAATTCGGTGGCCTTAATGGGTTCTTTCCATTCTCGAATGGCCCCGTATCTTCTCTTTGTCCATTCTGATCTTCCCCTATCCTACTATGTGCCTCAGGAAGGCTACTTCTTCCTTTGTAAAGGCACATTTCTCTAGCTTTACATATAACTCGTTTTCCCTTAAGGTTAGGAAAACTGTATGAAGATGTTCTATGTGCTCTTCCATAGACTTGCTATAAATCATGATATCATCCAAGTAAACCACAACAAAATGATCCAAGAATGGTACTAATACCCTATTCATAAGAATACAAAAATTAGATGGGGCGTTCGTGAGCCCAAATGGAATAACAAGAAACTCAAATGCACCATACCTTGTGACGCAAATGGTTTTAGGCTCATCTCCATTTGTTATTCGTACTTGATGATATCCTAATCGTAGATCTAGTTTCGAAAAATATCTTGCCTCTCCCAATCGATCGAACAAGTCTGATACTAAAGGAATAGGGTACTTATTTTTCACAGTGACCTTATTCAAGGCCCTATAGTCAATACACATCCGGAGGGACCCATCATGTTTCTTTTGGAAGAGAACTGGGGTTCCAAAAGGTGCCTTTGACGGTCGAATGAATCCAGCTTCCAACAACTCCTTCAATTGTCGCCTTAATTCTTCTAATCTTTTGGGGACATGCGATAAGGAATTGCAGCAGGGGCCTTTGTACCTGGTTATAGCTCAATTGCATGATCCACTTCCCTTCTTGGTGGTAACTTCTTTGGCAACTCTTTAGGCATGATGTCTTTAAATTCTTCTAGCAACTCTCCCACTCGATGTGGAATTGCGTCTTGACTTCCCGTCTCTTCTTCCCCCTTCAATGTAGCAATGTATGTAACTTCATTT
The DNA here is from genome assembly GCA_024138015.1 of Lumnitzera littorea. Taxonomy (NCBI): domain Eukaryota; kingdom Viridiplantae; phylum Streptophyta; class Magnoliopsida; order Myrtales; family Combretaceae; genus Lumnitzera; species Lumnitzera littorea. The sequence continues at coordinate 102,925,612 of JAMXBB010000009.1, read as the reverse complement.
TTTTTTAGGCCCTTCGCTAGTTGTATAGCGGAAAGGAATTTTGTGGCTTGACCAGCTTTCCTTGTAACAGGCACTACATATTGAGAGTTGGTCTCGAGCACACATATACAGTTTGCAAGAGGAATAATAAGTGCATTAATACGATCTAGAAATTCCAGCCTAATCATAAATTCAAAGTCGTCCATAGGTACTACTTTGATGGTTTCCTTCCCTTTCCACCCTCCCATATGGAGCTCTATCTCCCTAGTAACTCCAATAGTAAGGACTTCCTTTGAGTTTATTGTCTTAAGCCATGTCTTGGTCTTCTCTACTTCCATTTTGATCTTACTTACTACTACCTTGGAGATGAACAAATGAGATGCCCCCGTATCAATTAAGGCATTTAACTTCTTACCCGTAACTATCACTTCAGTGTACATCAACCCCTTTCGCTTCTCCTGTATCTTCATAGCACTAAGCAGTCGTATTGAATCCAGTTTAGCCTCGTCCCCTTCATCGGAGCTCTCATCTACCATAATTGCCACCAACCAATCTTTCTTTGGGCATTCCTTGGCATACTGAGGCCCATTGCAGAAATAACACTTCAATTCTCAGACCACACTAAGGAAGGCTAAGTCAGCCTGTAACAACTCACAATGTTTAGAGAGAGAAATTATAATGAAAATAGTATTCACTTAAAATAACTTAATAATACAATTAAGGGGATCTCCCCTATATATACAAGAGGCCTCTCAAAATGGAGGGCCAAGATCAATTCAATCTAACGGTTATAAATGAATCACATCTACCTTTATATTAAACGCATCTACCTACCTTACCTACCACTTATTCTAGAACCTTCTAGATCTTTTAGAATATTTTGGATTATCTCCTCTTGGGCTTAGATGAACCTCATGATTTTAGGCCCTTCTAAATTAGCCAGTGACATGCATGTGTGTAAAATATGTATATTATATACATATATTATATATGTTGATATGCATAATATATTTAAAATGTATAAATATGTATGTTAATATAATATATATGTTAATGTATATATCTAATGTAAATTTAAAAAGAAAAATCTACTTCAAACCCATCTGTTTGATAGGTTGGGGGCTTAAAACACCTATAGACTCAAATGAATTGGTAGATCTTTGGCTGATTTAAGCTCGCTATTCATCGGTTGGTTTCAATTCATTGAATCGATGGGCCAATTTTGTACCGGTTTACAATTTAGTAAAAGCCTTGACTAAATCTAATCATAACCCATTGATAACCTTTTGTTACTCTCGTAAGTTAGTTTCCTAATGATTATTCAAACATGTCATTCCACATTTCTATATGGATATCTCGATCATTAGATGTTAATTACCCTAATAAAAAAGCATTGCTGTGTTCCAAATTCAAAGGAAGAAAAATCCCACTATCTTAATGCCTTTACAAAAGAATAAAGGGCAAGTTAGCTAGAAAAATAGGACACAAGATGACATTAAACAAAATGAACTCCTAATTTACAAGCTTGACAAGAATTTGGAAACATCATTTTCTTACATTCAAAGCTCATTTCATGAAATACTTGACTATCATGGACTTTAAAATTACATTGATATTCTTAGGTTTTGTTAATCACACCACTTGCTATATAACATTAGTCTTTTCTTTTCCCTCAAAGGAACAAGCAGAGTGCTTGAGATGATTAGGATTAACCTTTCCACTTCTTCTTCATGAAAAACAAAAGCTATGGGATGCTAGAGTTGGATGCAGTATGGTTACGTTGATCCTTAAGTGAGGTAGGATCATGGATCAAGGGAGTAAAAAGAGAGACAGTGTATTTTTAGAGAAAGAGAGAGACAGTGTTTCCATTATTTGTCATATGGTTTTGATGTAGTATATATAAAAGGGATACAGTTGGATTGAATAAGGAAAATAGTGAATGCTTTAGAATCTCCTCGTGGCTTCGAAATTTGTTCAAGGAATCATGGAAAATTATGAGCCTTTGACTTACCTTAACTACTAAACTTTCTTGGTCATCTTCATTTGGATCATAGACTAGGCTTGGTCGATTTGAGTCAAGATTGACAACCGAGGTTAGGTTGGTTGACTTAAGCCTAAGGGCTCGAGTTTTGAGCATGTCGTCTGTGCCAATCTAGTGGGTTTAGGCTAAAAAGTGTACATCTAAAATAGCTTGTATAGAAATTGGCAATCAAAAGATTTAAGTACTTAATTGAAAAATTAGTTTAAGTACCAAATGTGACAATATGCATTTATACAATATGTTATACATATCGAATGTTATTTGAGTATGTATGTATATATAAACAAAATAAATACATTAAGAGTCCCTCATGTTTGAGTGAAAATCAATTCAATTCTTTATGTTTTAAGTGGGTTATTCAAGTGTTATTCAAGTATAATTCTATATTTATGCTAGAATTTAATTAAGAACTTTATATTTTAAGTGAGTTATTCAAATCTTTTATATATGTGTAGGAATTAATTAAGTCCTATATGGTTTAAATAAGCCATTTGAATCTCTATTTTGAAATTATACATGTAAGTTCATCCATTAATATCTCCCATTTATAGCCATAAACAAGGATGACTTATTTAATGATGCACTAGACGGCTTATTTGAAATATAGAGAATTTATCAAAAAAATATAGGAATTCAATTAAATTTTGGTAGAAACATAAAGAATTTATAGCACACATATCCTATACAACTTATTCCCCATGAAAGAGTTTAGAAATAACTAAATATAAGGTAATAGTTATTTCCTATAAATATGAGTTGCCCTAACTTAACGGTATGAATGATGATTTTAATGGGATGAATCTTATTTGAATCATTTTTCCTATTGGATTTGCTAGAAATAGGAAAAAAAAAAAAGAATAAAAAAGGAAAAGCTTGTAAAATAGTAATTCCTCAATCAAGAAAATAAATATTATTTATGAAAATTTTTGTAACTTAATAATATGAATGCTAATTTTTTAAAAAAAATAGACTAGATGTGAACGTGTCATCTCTGTCCTCGGTCCTATAGAATAGAATAAGTTGGATTTTTCTGCTCTCTATTCTACTCATTGGAGAAAAGAAAAGAAATGTTACTCTCACGATAAATTAACTTTTTAGAACGAGTGGATTTTTCTTTGCATTTAAAAGTTTATCTAGGTTCAACCATTTGCCCTAAAAATATTGGTGTTCCCAATTTCTAAAAGCAACGTGGCGACAGGAAATTCAAATTCTAGATTTTGTATATCCTTTTTTTTTTTTTTGTCTAATTCAAATGGACAACATTGACTTTCATCTAAAAGGCAATCCTTTTATTCCGGTGGCTTACTGCAACTGATTGGGAAAAAAGAAAAAAGAAAAAAAGGGTCCTCCACTTTTTACTTTAGTTTCCAATCATCATGACCCATTGATAACCCTTTATTACTCTGCAGAATTTTGGTTTCTTAACTCCAAGAATGCAAGATATTACGTGAGATAAACATCAGAATCATGATGACATCCTATAATCCTGAAATTAAGAACCAAGATTGTAATGTTGTAATATTGTCGATTTCATGGAATCCACTTCATTAGCCTAAGCCTAACATATCGGTTATTTAAATATGTCATTCGGCATTTCTAAAGTTTAGAATATCTCCATCATTAAATGTCTAATTAACCTAATAAAAAAGCATAGCTGTGTCGTAAAATTCAGAGGAAGGAAAATCGCTTTATCTCGATGCCTCTACAGAAGTATGAAACGAAGGGCAAAAATTAGCCAGCAAAACGGGAAGAAAGATTGACGTTAAACAAAATGAACCCTTAATTTACAGGCTTGACAAGACATTGGAAACATCATCTGCTTTCATTAGAAGCACTGAAAACTTCTGAAATTACATCAACGTTCCTAAATTTTTTCTAATCGCATATCTATACCCTTCTTATTGTATAACGTTATTCTTTTTCCTCAAGGGAAGAAGCAGAGGCCTTGAAATGATCAGGATTGACCTTTGTGCTTCTTCCTCCGGATGAAAAACACCCACGACCCAAATTATCTTTGTGGTTTGTGTCTCCTCTCTTAGGTTTTTTTTCTTCATATCTTTTCATTTTCTCCTCTTGACGTTTCTGCATCACGTACGCAGGAGCACAACGAGCAGCTATAGAAGCCATGGCCAGGTAGCAAAAACCTAAATGGAAAAATTATGGTTGTCTAGCGGTAGTATGTATGCATTAATTTTGAGAAACTTCGTTTTTATATATACATAGAGAGTGTTGTACTTATCGTTTATTAAAATAAAATAAAATATAATATAATATGAAGTAAATAATGTGGTGGTCTTCTCCGTGTCCATACCGCGGCTTCAGCAATCATTAATCGTTACTGTACTTGATAGATTAAAAAACACAAAGATTCCTTTCCACTCATCACGGATTATTATGAACGAGTCAACCCTCCCGCTCCAAACATATAAAAATTTAAAAAGATTAAAAATATGAAATCTCATTAAATTACTGTTTAGTCAAAATTGAATTAGAATTAAATTAAGGTGACCGGTTTCATCCAATCAAACCGGATTGAACAATAAAAATCAATTCATATTTAACAACATTGATTATTACAACCATGTAAATATTTATAGCATCTTCTCTTCATTTTATAAAGTGAGGTAGGATAGATATTCATTTCCAATAGATTTAATTATGCATTTGGTTGATAGAATAACTCACTTTAAATTATTGCTAAGGTAGCAAAAGAAAGAATTCTAATTTCTTTGTAACTCTTTTATATAGGACTTAAGAAAATAGTTATTTCTAGATTCTTTTCTAATATATTTCTGAAATGAAATATAAGAAATAGTTTTACTTCCCTGTTATATTAATTAAGAATTACAGTTCTATTATTATCTTACTCTATTTTATAAATCACAGACATCCCTAGGTTACTAATTGAAAACCTCGTACAAAATAAATTCTTCATTTATTTCTAAGAAAGGTCATACATTTTATGAAAACAAATAGATACGTACCTGTAAAAGTTTTTTGGTTTACCTCTTAACAAATATCACGTATAGATAATATTTCTCTGTTGTAGAACATGGATGGATAAGCATGATGGGGGGAAGAAGTCACATGTTATTCTTTTAGTAGGCCCTCAATAAATTTGGCTTTAGGCCAGGTGGCAAAGAATATTAATTAAATAATGCAAAACATGGGGATGTGACGAAGAATTCCAGGGGCTCACGTTCTTTTAAAGAGCACGAAGTATGTGAAAGCTGTTTAAGTTGCCTTCTTCTTCTTTACCACTCTCAGGTGATGGAGAAATGCGTTGACGTTTTCAAAAGGTTTTAAAACCATTATTGTTAAATCTGCATTATTGATATATACGATTGAATTCGGTTTAATTTCATCATTTAATAAAATCAGATCAATCCAAACACAATTCAACTCGATTTATCTTTTTAACTCTTAATCTAATCATATATATTCGGATCAACTATTTAGACTAAGTCTAACAACATTATTTAATATTATATATATATATATATATAATATTTAAGTGTAAGGCACCAGTTAGTGTGTTACATGGCTATTTTATTTAAATATTTCAATATCTTAATTAATTTAATAGAATTTACATAAATATAACTTTAAATAACCATCAACTATGCCATTTTTTTTTTTTGGCAAAATAATAAACATTCTTCTATCATAGCTTAATTTCTACATCCAACACTTCTACTAATTAGTAATTACTCCATCATTTGCAATGTGTAGAAAGCTAGATTTAATATTGATCTTAAAGTCGATTGAGTAAATGAATTTGATTCTTTGGGTTAAGGTGATAAGGCTCGAAAAGCTAAATCCATAAATTATAGAAATGATTAAGGAAAGATTTGCATGATAGACTTAGAGTAGGGCCTATTGGATTAGTTTGTTCAATTCAACATTTTTTGATTTGGCTTACACTAAAATAATAAATAAAACCTTTATTTGACCTTAAACCTATCAAAATAGCTCATTCAATATCCATTAATAAATGGTTTTAATTTTAATCATTGATCACTATCGTGATTTGATGGATATAATTAACTATCATTTCTTATAAATACCCCATTCACATCTTAATTTGAAGAATAAAAAAACCCTATTAACACTATTACTTTGCTGGAGTCTTATTTTAAAAATTAAACACTTAAACATCATAAAAACACTAACATGTTCTTAATTAATCGTAGAGTTTGATATCATTATGTTCCTTTACCTATCACCATGTGTTAGAGTCTTACTAAAATCGCCTACTCCTTCTCCCTACACTTATTTCCTGATCATTTCGCTTGAGTTACTTGAGTCATTTCCCTAGTTTCGTATAGCGCGACTTCACATGCGGCATGCATGTGACCCTTGTATCCATACCTACACCCCCATACGATGCATATTATAACTTTCATTATATTTTTTTCAATAACAGAATTTTTACACATGCTTCAAAGTTTTGGAATGTCAAATTGTATTTAAGGTACGATGTATTTTTCTCATATATGGGATGGAGAAAAATTAAATTTGCTGCACAACCAATACAGATATAAGATATTGCTTAGACAACATATTTTCTAGAAAATAACAAGGGTATAAAAAAGGCAATTGTTTTTGTTAGGTAATTTCATTTTGTCTTAAGAAAAAGATAACATGCATTTTCATAATTTTTGCAATTTAATAACTTGTATTTTGTTTATATCTATATTATTAAAGCCCTTTGAGGCTTAAGTAACTGTCACTCTTAAAATTACCTATTTAGCCTCTATTTAACATTATTTGACAAAAAAAACTAATAACAAAAAAAACTATTAAAAGTATAAAGAATGGATAAATTTGTCTATTTATTCCTCTCTCTCTCTCTCCTTAATCATTTCTCTACCACTTTCTCACTCTCTCTTCCACTCTTCTACTTTTTAACTTACTCTCCCACTTTTTCTTTTCCACTTTCTATTATCAAGTTCACCTTACATCTCTCTTCCATTTTCTCTCTCTCCCCATAAACATTCTCACTATCCTATTCCTCTCTCCACAACTTTCCATCTCTCTATCTTTCTTATTAATTAATATCTTATATTAACATTATAATATATTCAATTATACAGTATAACTTTATTTATTTTGTACACACGTAACATGAGTGCATTTTCCACTAGTATCTATAATATTGAAGTGTGCATGGAAGGAGTTTGCTGTTTTACATTTGTAAACTTCTAGGCTATGGTAGTTACCTAGAGAGCTATATGAATAAAGAAAAGAATAGTTGAAGTGAAATTCTTTAGAGAAGTTATATAAATGCATATAAGGAAGTAAGACCCCACGAGGCTCTAGTTAAAGGTGAGCGGGTGTCTTATTGTATAAGATATTTACTTGTACCTTATTTTCAAGTAGCTATTAAGATTTATAGGATAAATCTTAAGTAAAGATTTTTCAAAACCTACTCTCATAAGGTAGGATATAGATATAAGAAATACTATCTTATACTAACCTTAGAACCTATACTCTAATGTATAATGGTATGATGCCGAAAACCATCAAGTTGAATGCTTTCATGAATTGGTCAATGTTTTTCTGATGGAAGAAATTAATAAAGATTGAATTTTGATTGTGATTTTAGATGAATCTTTAATAAAGTTTGTATTTTTCTAGGTTTTTGTTGGAATATGGATATGAATGACCTCTTATTAGGCATGATGCACTAGTGAGATTTATATTATACTCGCTTCACTAGGTATGACATGAGAGATTTAGGGGTGGTTTCTCTTTGACTCTAATTGGTGTAAGGCACAATTAGAATTAAATAAAGGCTTTGATTGAACCAATTGATATCACACATAATTGAATTAACCAAAATATTTTTGTCACAATTTATAAAATTGGTGAGAACTAGGGTTTAAGAGGAAAAAATTCTCAAGAATGTAATTAATGGAAAGATCCTCAGTAATAATACCTACATACACTATTAACAATCTCTAGGTTTAATAAAAAGGTAAACTTGTAATTAAAGATAAACCTAACAGTAGCTAATATGAAATTAAAGAAACGAAGTAAAAAAAAGAAGAAGCAATATTCACATAACATCAGCATGGCTTCGGTCTGACATGTTGGTAACAAAATGTCTAGGTCATTGATACAGCATCAACACGGTGTCCTAAGCAATTTTCCAATACGGCCAACATATATGGCCATGTCTTCAATCATGTTTATCTTGAATCATAGAATGTGCTCAATATGATTACATGACACGATTGTATCAAAGGCTATGTACTTTAACATAATTGTATCAAAGGCTATGTACCTCTCAACTCTCTATAATTCACCAACATAACCTTGTAACACGGTCATGTCACAGTTGTGTATCTCACTATTCTTTCAAATCTTGCTTCGAATGACTTGAATTGCATTCAACACCTCTAAACTATGAACTCCAGATGCTTTTAGCCTAGGTAATATGTTCAATAGGAACATGGTTCTCATCATGATATAGGTTTAAAGATGCCCTATATTCACCCTATAAAAAGATATTAAATAGATTATGTATTTTTTTAGTTAGTAATGTTTTAGTAAAAAGAAAAGAAAAAAAAAAATAAGACCATAAGTTAATAACCCTAAATGACTAAACTTAATTCTACCTCTTTTACTTTACATTTTTCATTGCTTTCCTTATTCTTGCCCGTTTTCTTCTTTAACTTTACATTTTCCATTCTTCCTCTTATTTTTTCTGGTTTGCTAAGTAGTAAGATCATATAAACTAGAAATAATGAATGAAGACAAAATTACTTTTTTCAATTTCACAAATTTTGCTACAGGTTCTATAAGTTTCGTAGATGAAAAACTTGTAATATAACGTATAAATACTTTTTTATTATCATATAAACTTGAAACTTTATGAAGAAAGCTAAAATTTACAAGTTTCATAGAATACCTAAGACCCTTCAAATTTCACAAGATAGGTTTCAAGGTGGTTTCCGGGTGCTACAAGATAAGGTTTGGTTCCTAAATTTAGGAATATGTACTTAACAAGGTAATGTACAAGCAGAGCTTCATACTTAATCTATCCTTACTTGCTTACTCGTAGCTCTGGTGCTATTAAAAGAAATAGGTATAAAATATGAGGAAAATCACATTTTAATATGGATATTATTTGCATATGATATCCATAAGTATAATGTGTACATCATATTAAAGAAGAAGTCATAAATGAAACCCAAAGTATAAAGTATCGATGGTCATTGCACAAAATAAGACTAGGTTTCTATAAGTAAAATGAATGGTCATTACACAAGATAAGACCATAACTTTTTACAAGTGATATGAACGTCCTATCATTAATAGAACTACCAAAACTCTTAAATTTCTAATTAGAAACTTTATATAATGAATTATAAAAACTAAAAGGAAATAAGAAAAGGATAAAATGCACCCCTTTATGTTTATTTTATGAGTCCCTAACTCCATATCATTACAAATTAAGAACTTAGACCCCTAAATCTTTACAAAATGTGTTTTTAAATCTTATTTTGTTATTTTTAATCTCATAAGTCACATATAATCAGAAATGAAAAGAGAACCCTAATTTCAATCCGTTTAGTTTTTGAATATATTATTATGCTTAATAATCTTTTTTCAATTTATTATTTGTTCTTAAGTTATTATACTAATAATTTGTTATTAGTTCTTAACTCTAAAGATGGAAGGGGTTAAGTGCATATAACATAAATGTAGAAAGGTGTGTCTACAATTTACCTAACTAAAAAAATGACGTATTATACCAAACATCATGTTAACATTTGCATAAGATCTCTACTAAATATCAAATTATTTATACAATGCTACTAAATCACATGAAGAAAACTTAGTGAGGCATTCAAGGATGTTTCTAATGATAAGGAAGATAGGGATTTCGTTCAAGAGCATAGTTTTGGTTAGAGATGAGCAACTCTATCGTATATAATATCCACATATATCCTACTCGATAGAGTAGGTTTTGAGTAAGTATTGAGAGTTATAAGATAGGCACTAGATAATAATTTTTTGGAACTTGCTCTAAAGAGTAGGGTATGAGTTTGATGTCTTCATACCCTATACCTACCTATTATCCTATTACCTGTACTTTAAGATATATAAGGTATAGCATGTTGTAGTTATCCTTTAAAATTTATTAAATAATATAATATATATGTATTAATAGTTTATTTGATCAAGAAAACTAAAATAATAAAACAATATTATATTGATATTAATGAAAAACAGCCCAACAAATACAAAATCTAAACCTAAAGTGAACAATTGAGACCTAAAAACAATAACTTTAAATTTTAAGAGGCAATATCTATTGTAAATTGTAATGAACTTGTATTTTTTTCTTATGCATATACAACTTGCGTTTGCCATTTAATTTTTTACCAATAAAGGGTGACATTGAATTGTTAAATTCCATATAATAGTTGAAAAGCAATCTTTTGATATGGAGAAGACAAAATATAACTAAAATTCACTAGTGTCAAGTTGAAATTTAAAGGAAGATAGAAAAAATTTATAGTATCACAAGGTATAGGTCACCTAGTAAGTTTTATATGGTAGATGTTCCAGGGTTGGTTCAATGTCTAATAAGCTAAATTCCAGTTTTAAAAATTTGGAAACCTACATTGTACTTGCTTACTAGTTTTGATGGGAAGCCTAAAAAATTTGCTCATACGAATAAATTTGGGAAATGGATCTGTAAAGTATTTTAGGTAAAGTTACAAAACTAATGGTTAAGATTGTTTAAATTTATTAAATGACTTGTGACATCATAATGATATCATCTTCTTTATCATAATTTCAACCAACAATTACAAGTAATAGTACCTTAAGAGGATAATATAAGGAAACTTTAAAGGATCAAAATCCACATAGTTTCGCTCTTAACCTTGCAAATAAAGATTTTCACTCAATTGTGCTGAACTTAAAAGCATTATTAGATTTTAAGGAAGCTAGAACGAAAAAGGCAAACAATAAATCTCTAGAAAAGAGTTGGTAAATTGAAGTTCCAAACAAGTCAAGTAAAAGGTACTTGAACAAGTGTCACAGAGGTAAGGTAAGTTTATTTCTTACTCTTCTCATATTGTTATTAGGGCTGCCAAGAAAAAAGATGGCTATGAAAAAAGGTCCTAAGAAAGTCTTATGTTGGAATATTAGCAGGTTAACTAATGGGAGATATATTAAATGAGCAATTTATACTGGCTATTATTCAAAAGTTGGTTTTCACTATGATTGTTGAAAATAAATATCCTAGCAATAATTGACCTAAGAATGCTAAATCATTACATTTTGAAAATTATCATTCTAACTCTAATTCTAAAATTTGGTTATTTAAAGATAACATTAATTGTAAAATTTTAGGTGAAAATGAAGAAATTGTTCGTTTAAAATTTAATTTTCCTTTCACTAATTATCTAATCTTTGTGTTAGCTATTTATACTAAGTGTTCTAGAATTCTAAGAAAAAGTTTATGGGAGGATTTGAGTAGGTTGGGTGGTGTTACTAAGGGACTTTGGATGGTTGTTGGTGATTTCAATATTGTTTTTTCTCCCCGTGAGAAGAAAGGTAGTAAATAGTTTGTTTTTATAGTTTAATGTATGACCAATGCTAACCATTGTTAACAAATTGTAATCTAATAGATGTGTAGTCTTATGGAAATCTATTCACATAGACCAATAAAAATTGGGAAGAAAGATTAGATAAAGCTTTGCTTAGTTTAGGATAGTTCATGAATATGGGTACTACGATAGTTACTCACCTTAGTAGAACATGTTCCAATGATTACCTTCTTTTAGTTGAAATTTTCAAAAAGAATGGTGAAGAAACTTCTAAATTTAGACTTCAAAATAAGTAGACTCATCATAATTTGTTTTTAAAAGTGGTTAAGTCTTCTTAGATTTCTAATTGTGAATCTCCTTAGATTCAATCAAAGTTGAAAATGCTCAAATTGGTTTTTTAAGGTTTGGAATAAAAAAGTTTTTAGAAATATCTTCTTTCTTTAAAAAGTGGTTAAGTTTTCTTAAAGTTTTGATTGTGAATTTCATTATATTCAATCAAAATTGAAAATAATGCTGAAATTGATTTTAAAGGTTTGGAACAAAAAATGTTTTTAGAAATATTTTCCTTTTTAAAAGTAGTTGAGTCTTCTTAGAATTTTGATTCTGAATCTCATTAGATTCAATTGAAGTTGAAAGTGCTGAAATTGGCTTTTAAAGGTTTGAAATAAGAAAGTTTTTAGAAATATCAGAAAAAAATGTTAAAGATGTTTGGACTACATGTTCTACTATTGATACAAAGAGGTCTTCGATAAAGAAGAAAAGAATCAAATGAAAATGATCGTAAAGTGTATGTTATGTCATTCTGTATAAAGTTCAATATTTATGCAAACTATAGTAACGCACTAACTGTCTAGAGTTCAATATCACATGTGTGTGTGAAGTAACATTCACATGTGTGAAAAACAATAGTTATGACTTCGAAACTTGTTTGGTAAGAGCATCAGTGAGCTGAAAATTGGAAGGAACTTACAATGTTTTCAAGAAGCCATGCGAGATATGATCATGAATGAAATGAATGCTAATGTCTATGTGTTTATATCTCCCATGATTACAAGGATTGTTGGCAACAGATTCAGCTGCCTTGTGGTCAACATACAAGGAGACTAGAGAAGGAACAACTACTTGTAAAGTGTATGAAAGCTATAGTAATTATTTAGTAGAATGTACTATGCTGCGATATTTGGCTTAAACTAAAGAATTGGAAACTGTTTGCTACTTCTTGGTTTTCCAAGAGATCAAGGATTTACCAAGAAATATACAATAACTCCTAACTGATTTTCCATCCATATGACATGTGCCCCAATAGGAATCAGAATATCCTACTAAAGTAAAAGAATTATTAGATGGATAGAATAAACCAAGTAAAATAGTACTGCTTAAGTATCTCAATAAATGATAAGCTACATGTAAGTCTTAGCACAAGGCTTAGAGAAGAATTGACTAAGCTTGAAAATAAGAAAAGAAATGTTAGGGCATGTCAAAGTAAGATATAAGAGTCATCCAATAATTTGTTTGTAAATAGTTAGATCATTTAGAAGAGCTCCACAATTTGTTTCTAGTAAAAAACCGATAGGGAAAGGAATTCGTGAAGGCTTGGCTACAATCAAACCAGTATCAAAAAGTAAATGATAAGCTCCTAATTACTTATATTTTAGAGAGTAATTTTTAATGATTTTTCATTGAATTTTGAGAAAATGATACTTAATTGAGTAGAATCTTGTTTTTTAGGTTTTGGAATAATTTACAGAAAAAAAAAACGAGAAAATAAAAATAAGTTTTACTCTATTTGAACTAAAATAAGAAAGTTATGAAGTTTTGAAGATTGACACGAGCAAACGACATGATTGTGTTGTTTCTAGTGATGAATTTGAGTAATTTTAAGGCATGCAGATAGTGATACGACTTAAGATCACGACCGTATCCTAGGTCGTGTTATTCTCAGACTTGATGAAGGTATGGGAAAAATAGGATGCTTAGGGAGTGATACAACCAAGTGATATGTTCGTGTCACCAAGTCATGTCAAATGTTGCGATGCCCTAATTTTATATCTTGTATTTAAGGCTTCTTGAGGGACTTTTAATAGGGATTATGAGAGTCGACTTTTGAGAGACTTTAAAAGAAAACACTTAAGAGAGAAAAGAGCCTCAAGGATTCAAGATTCAAGGCTTTACATTAGTTTCATGATCTATTCTTTTATTTTTCTTTTAGATCTTGTTAAAGATTCTTGCTTTATCATGAACATAGAGTAGATCTTTTGTATCTTGGTTTTATGGAACCTAAATCTATCATGTGACATTGGTTTTTATTAGATCTAATAAGATTTTTAATTTTTTTGGTTTAATTATGTGTGCTTGATTGTTCAAATTAATATTTCTATCGATATTAATTTAAAATTTGATATTGTGTAAGAGAATTGAGAGATTTCTTGTATGATTAGATTTAGGCATAGTTGATGGAGATTTTTGTAAGTTTAGAGATAAATTGTAAAGTTTTTTTGGAATCTTGATTAATATAATGAGAGAATTCGTTGTGTGCTAATGCGATCTTAGATTATGTTATTGAGAAGAAATTTTAATAGGTAATCTTAAGATTATGATTAGTAGACTTGAGAAAGTTATTAGTTTTAATAAAGAATTCTCCTAATTAAGAAAAATAAAGATTGAATGAGATTATCTTTTGTGAAAGTTGCATGTGTAAGTTTAGGGGAAACAAAAATCTAGGTATGATATTGAATCTTGAATTAAATCATAAATCCACTGCTTTCATGTTCAGTTTCTTGATTAGTTGTTAAATATATTAATTGTTGCAAATTTAGTTTAATTCTTTAGGTTTCTTGAATTTGATTTTATCAATAAGACAACAAAGAACTAGTTAGTATTAATAATCATAGTCTCTATAGGATGACATCCGTTCTTTGAACTATATTACCACACGATAGGCACACTTGTCTAGTTTTCATACGTCAGTAAATTAGTGACAAATTTACATTGATGAGCAATTAGACCCAAAGATGTATTGTAAATTTCCATTCTTAGGAAAAAAACGAACAAGGTCGAGGTCTCTAATAGTAAAGGCAAAATACATCTATTGCTCCAACTCATTTATAGCATCAAAATTATTTCTTGTTATCAACATGTCATCCACATAGAGTAATACAACAACAAAACGAACATGATCAAACCATGTAAAGAGGGAGCAATCACTTTTAGATTGAGAAAATCCATGTTGCAAAAGAAAAAAAAAAAAAAAAAAGGATATATCAGTGTTCCATTATCGGGAAGCCTGCTTGAGGCTATAAAGAGAGTGAAGTAAATGAGAATCTTGCCCAGGCTTTGCCTTGGAACAGCCTTAGGGCAGCAATATATAAATTTCTTCATTAAGGAACCTATTTAAGAAAGTATTATTAATATCTACTTAGAATATTGGCCATTGCAAATAGTAGTAATAGCTAACAACACGCATATAGTGCCTAATTAGCTTTTGAGGAAAGTCTCATTATAATCTTCACCCTCAACTTGTATATAGCCTTTGGTAACTAAATGGGCCTTATATCTTTCTACATTACCTTATACTTTATATTTGATTATAAAAACCCATTTAGACCCAATTGCTTTCTTACCATGAGGCAAAGTAGTGAGTTCCCAAGTATTGTTATTTTTAAGGGCATCTAATTCCTTATTCATAACCTCAACCCACAACTCATCTTGAGAATAAGAAGTTAGCTCCTTAGTAGTTAACACGTTTGCTAAAGACACCACATAATTAGAAGGGTAGTGTTGAAAATCAGAAGAAGCAAAGAGGGGATATTGAACTGAAGAACATGAATGAGGAAAAGAAAAAGTGCTGAACAAAGGAGAAATAACAAGTTGAATGCTATGAACATAGTCATTCAACTAAGATGGAATTTTTTGTGCTCTTGTAGAATGTTGAATATGAGGAGAGGAATCAGCAATATCATGACAAGAAGAAACAGTAATAGGTATAGAGGAAAAAGTGTTTGGTAAAGAAGCAAAACTAATAGGACAATCTATAGAATCGAGTGTAATATGTGGTTTACATGGAGAGGAAATGGTAGGATTAGCAGAACTAAAAGTAGATGCATTAAGAAAAGGAAAATGCCTTTCATAGAATACAATATCTCTACTTAAAATAATCTTCTTGGCTCCTAAATCAAACAATCTATAACCTTTTTTATCATGCCCATAGCCTAAAAGTATACATTTAATCCCTTTAGCATCAAACTTATCCTTGAAAGTGGTTAGATTGACAGCAAAATAGAAACAACCCATCATTCGTAAATGATCATATATAGGTTTTCTATTGAACAAAACTTCATAAGGAGTCTTGTTAATTCGTCTTATATTTGAAAAATAAGAGGGTGGTTACACTGTCCAAACTGTTCTACAATCTCTTTCCAAAATTCAAAAGCAGATTGCACATATAGAAAACTTTGTGACAACTTACTAACCATGGAATTGAGGATCCAATACCTTACTAAGTAATCGCTACAAAGCCATTTGATATAATCATTAGTATTTTCTTCAAGTTTTACTGCAGTTCCTTTTATAAACCCTAGTTTAAGTTATGTGCTCAATGCCATTCAAATTGAACGACTCTAAGAAATGAAATTATTTCCATTAAACACAATGTTACCTAGAATTATTCTAAGATTATCAGATCCGGAGATGAACAAAGGATCTACATTCGTCATTTCCATCCAACCTAAATCTCCTTGATTATTCATATAGAAGAAACTACGTAATAGCACTAAATTGAATATGAATAGTTAATTAGATATGTAACCAATCAATTAAGAAGCAAGAAGTACCTACTCTAATATCATTTGGAATAAGGTTCTACCATTGATGTGAAGAGGTTTTTGATGGAGAAGAAAAGAATTGGATGAAAATGATTGCAAAGTATATATTCTGTTATTCTTTACAGAGTTTAATATTTATTCAAACTGCAGTAACTAACTAATTTTCTAGAGTTCAATATCACAAGTGTGTATGTGAAGTAATATTCAAATGTGTGAAAAATAAATACAGATATAACAATTTCTGATATTCCTCACAAGATGTAGAAGAGAAAGCTATAAACTTGAAAATTCTTCATGACAAATAATGATCAATATAACTATATTGAACTCCAAAAAAAAAAAAAAAAACTTAAAAATTCAATCGAATAAGAAGGAATCATCTAAAAACAAAGATCTAGATGGTCAAAAGATGGAGATAAAAATAGTAAATATTTTCGTGCAAGTGTAGAAAGAGAAGGGCTAAAAATTATAGTAAGTAAAATAGAGGATGAAAATGGAAATTTCATGGTGGTAGGGTAGGGATCTTAGGAAATATACTGCTTCCATTCTATATGGTTGAACCTTTTTATACTCGGATATGGCTTTCAGTGTGTAAGTTTTGATTCAAAATAATTTTATGCTTATGGCTATTCACCCCCATGTAGGAGGAGGTACAATAGATTATTTGTGAATTGGATATTGACTCTAAATTAGGGCCAAATGGCTACTATAAAATGTTTTCCATATATTGCTGGAAAATAATTGATAAGGATTGTTCTGATGCTATGCAGTAGTTTTTTTGTCGATTTTCCTTTACTAAGGTGATTTTACTAATGCCACATTAGTTTTAATTCCTAAAAATAATTAATCCTTAAGCTTAGCTACTCTTTATAATGCCACATCCATATATATATATATTTTCCACGTAATCTTAACTAAGAGGTTAGTCACTATCCTTCCTAAGATTATTTGTCAAAATCAAACTGATTTTATTAAGGACAAGAATATTTTTGATGATATGTTATTAGCCTAGGGATGAATGTACAATTTGAATATAATAAAAGGGCAGGTAACCCTACTTACAGTTAAATAAACATGGAAAAAGCCTATAATGGGCTTAATTAGTCTTTTTCTGTATTCCAAGCTTGATTCTTTAGATTTTCATTCGAAACTTACTTATATGCTAAGAGAATAATGTGCAATAGCTTACTCTCTATTCATCAAATGGTAGTCTATCATGTACAATGGTCATCTCTTTGCATGAAATTCGACGGCTAGGAACGGAATTGAGTTCCTTCATTAATTGGTCCACATTCCTTCAGGCCGGAACGTGTCTCTAACAAGAAACGTTATTAGGCCTTTTTCTTTATTCTTTCTTTATTTTTTAATATTTTGATTGGTTAAAAATTGTTATTGGGACCTATAAAAATATTAATATATATATAATACTTTTATGAAGAAACTTATTGATAAAGTAGTGAGTTTCCTAAAAAAATATATTTTCTTATCATTTAAGGATATAAAGCGTATTGCTAACTATTGTACATGGTCTCAAGATTCATCGATTCTTCTATAGTTTCCATGAAGTAGATCCTCATTGCCATTCTCTATTTATTCTAGGTGTTGAATAATTATCTTTGTAAAACTTGGCCAATAAAATAAATAAAGAGAGGATATTTTATAATTAGAGGCTAGGGGTATTTTGGTCCTTGAAAAAAACTCCTAATAGAAACCCTATTATATAATAAAGAAATACAAGATTAGTCTCTTCTTACTCTAACGCTCCTATTTTGAAATAGATCTCCCACATGAGAACTCTCAAGAACAAGTATTCCATCCACCAAATTGAAGGGGAGAAAAATTGAAGGTAAAATAAGAAAGCATGGTTTTTCTTTAAATCCATAGGGCCTTATGTTTTGAGCTTCGTTTATCTATTTAAGGTCTAGGGAATAACAATTCTAGTGTGTCAAACTATGGGTGAATCACGAATTATAGAAGTGAGTGTTAGATTCTAATTTACAAGTAAGAATGTTATCTATTCCCTTTAGTTTCCTTGTTATTGAGGAATTGATTTTTTGAAATATTTTGGTTGTTGAAGGGAGAAGAGTACGATTTTGAAACTTGACGAGTGGTAGCATTGGCTATTGATTATGGCGAGAAATTTGCATTTATTGAGTTGAAGATTTTGATGGACTTGCTTTGGAGGATGGGATTATAATGATGATAGAGTTTTGACGCAAAGGGTGGTGTTTTGGAGTAGTAATTTGTGAAATAGGATGAACATGGCCTAAGGCACAAGGGTGATCTTACCCATGGTGCCTACTGATGTGTTAAGGTGAAGTGTGGGTGAAGGATTTGAAGGAATTTGTATTTGAGAAGATCATAGCTAAAGTCTACGGCCATAGTCCAAGCCGTGATCTCGTTGTTATTCAAATAGAGAGAACCATGACCAAAGTACATGGTTGTGATTTTAGGGTATGGACTTAAATCTTCTTTTTTTTCTTCCCATATCTTGTTTTATTCCTTCTAAACCATAACCTAATTGGTTCAAAACATGTTTTGGAGTCTAAGTTAGTTATAAACCCTTATGTTAAACTAAAATTTTAGGCTCAAGAATCTAGTAAAGGTAAATAAGATAACACAGTTTTGAAAGAAAACTTGGAAATATATTCTAAGAGTATTATCTTTATGTTGTACCTCAAGTGTTAATCTTGAAAGGACTCTTATCATAGATTTTACGATTGTTCACAAGATTTAAGTATGGATACTATTTGTTACTTATACTTGTGCTTATACTTACTTAGGGTAGGGAAGCGTAACTGGACTAAATAACTACTTGTTTATCAATAATGAGTGTTGCTTGTGTTTGGCTAAACCCAAAAGATCGGGATGACCAATGATCTTAGGATGCTATCTCAATGATCTTAGTATGATGTTGTCCTAAGTAAAGTCGCACTTTAAAATGATCTAGATAGATTTAAGTTGATTCTTGGTTTTTAAGGTATTAAGGAAGACCCAACGCTAATACATATACATATATATATAGCTTGTTGGAGTCATGAGTTGCTTTAAGTTTAGAGATATTGGGATTTACTGGTCGCCAGAGTAAGTAAAAGATAATACTTGTGCTTTTTTTATTTTACCATTTGAGCTATATGTGAATGTGTATTTTCCTATTTTTGTGCATGTGCTTGTATATCCTATATTAGACATTGCTTACCCCTCAGGAATTTTTGTTTTTAGTTTCGAGAGTAGGATATAAAGATCATGAACGATACCACCATGAAGATTATGGTTACCGGTATAAGGACTCAAATGGAGGATATGATTATTATTATTTTGATGATGGTGAAGTAGCAATATGAAACTTTTCAACTTCTCTAGAGATTGAGGCTTACTTATGTTGTTTTGTTATTTATTTTCCATTTGGGAGAGTCACTTGAGAATATGTGAATAAGTTAGAAATGTTAATGCCATTGTTAAACTCTTGTTATGAAATTCTATGATTCTAATAGTTATTTATCCTTATATTTCATTTGAATAATATGTGTTTTTTTTTTTTCGTTCTATGATCCGTATTAGATATAGGGCAAAGATAGTTCTTAATTCTTCGGAGGATATTTAATGATATTGAATGTGAAAGTTTATTTTAAAGAGAATTTCTAGGTTTTTATTTAATGAAGATATTGGGAGCATGGAGATGTTGGCAATGTTGTAGATTCTAGGATGTTTGACGTCTTATTAGACTATAAGGATATATGATAGGTTGTAGTACTTTGGGTTCTAGAGTGTTACAATCTTAGAACTTAAACATCTTTATCAGTCTTTACCTTCTATTAGATAGGACGAACAAGTACTTCTTAGATCCATTATGGAAGTTTTTGCTGGTGATTGCATCCTTCTAATGAATGGATCAAAGTGTCTTGTATTTAAAGCCTTAAATTTTAAAGTCAGTATGAGCAATTGTTGAGTGAAAAGGTGAATAAAAACGGAAGTTAGCATTTATTTTCCGTAGAATTTAATTCCTCTTTGAAACACTAAATTTGCTTGGCTGTTGTGATGGATTCCCAAAATTTGCCTCTTGTGTATATCTTAGGTTGTCCTTTCACAGTGGGGGTGAGGAAATCATCAATGTTTTTAAAGCATTCAAGGTTCGCTTTCGGCCCAGTAGTTGGCTAACTCATAGCATCACTTCATCTTTATTTATTTATTTTTTCAAGTAGTCTAGCCTTCAAAATGTGTACTTGGAAAATTTGCAGAAAGTGTTTCTTTGGAATCTAAATCGAGTCATTGGATAAAAGACGCAAGTTTCCCTGACCAGTGCTTGCTGGTGGTACGTGAAAGTTAGAAATGAGAAGTGAACTGAAAAATTATTAGGGTGAATGAATTGTTTTGTTAAATATGCTTGCACCTATGCGAAGAATGCCGCGATTAACAAAAGTGGTGATCATGGACCGATAGCTGTATCATTTATAGGGACAAAAATCTGGGTTGATGTGATTGTATAAATAAAGCATTGAATCATCATGTGTGAGTAGGTGAGACGTTGATTAGTCATTTATTGTGTTATAGATTGGTCTATAAAAAGGAAGTTGTAATCTGACTGCACTAGTAGTATGGAGTACGGACACCTTCTTGTTACAGTAGACTAGTTGTGTCATTAATTGATACCAAAGAAAACTTTGGATGAGACGATTAGCTGTTTTATGATGATGGGAACTGCGGGACCTCACGATGGCTATCTACCTAGTTATAAATAAATGTTTGTTGAAGAGTTTTGAGTTACATCGAATTTTGTGATGCCAAGACTGTGCTGTGCTGTGCTGTGTTGTGTTGTGTTGCTTGTTATACCAAAACAAGATATATGAATGGTTGTCAATTGCGTTAGATAAATTTAGGTATATATGAAATGGTATGTAATTAAAGATGTCTGAAATATGTATGTACATGATACAGTGGGATTAATGGGCTTTTGCTTTAGCCCATTTGTGGACATTTCTTTTCTAGGAATGCCACTACACGCTTCCCCTTAACTCACTTTTAACCCCAATACGGATGGATGGGGGTCTTGTAGGTGGCGGACCACTTGGTGATGATAAGGGAAAGATTGTTCAGTTTGAGATGTCTAACGTTGATAAGGTTGAGTTGCTCGCACAGGAAGGCTTTCAGTTGTGTACGTTAAGATTAGCAAATAATTTATTATCACATGAACATATATCAAGAAAAGCTCATGTTTTCTTTCCTTTTTTTTTTTCTTTTTTTTTTTCAACTACCATATTATGACTTTGAGGAGGGGTATTGATTTAATACATCCCATTAAAAGATTTGTATTAATGATTTGAAAACCAACCTTTTTTCCCAATGAACTTTTTTCGGCAAGATGCATTTTATAAAAGGTTTCATTTTATTAAATCAAGTGGCCATAAAAATAGATAGTAAATCAAACGTATGTTCTTTGTGTTAAACATTAATATATCGTGGCTTGAAAATCTTGCATAATGATGTCATCTACTTGGTTGAAGAAAAGGCATGCGCATGCCTTATTAGTAATTTTCGTTCTTTTTTTTTCCCCTCCCTTTGGAAAAGATACACATTCAGTTTTCAACCTTTACTGCTTTTTTTTTTCTTTAATTTAATCATCAATCTTTATTTACTCTATTTCACCCTTAAAGTGTTCCATTTTTGTCAAACAAGTCATTTTGTTAAAAAGATAGATGGAAAACATAATAGATCTAATCGAAGGACTTGTTTGACTAAAATAAAAAATGTTAAGGATTAAAATAAAAAAAAATAAAGGCTGGATATTGAATTAGAGAAAATTGACAAAGGTTAAAACTTGAATATGTACTTTTCCTCTTCTTTTTTTTTCCTTCCCCCCAC